>JAJMKT010000593.1:0-10375 GCA_030563985.1 Geotrichum restrictum
TTTTTTTTTTTTTTTTTTTATCTGATGAAAGAATCCAATGAAGATCATAACTCAGGTGTTCCTTGGGTGTGAAGCAAATCCTCAACTCAAATGACCTTCTACTAGGGCCTCTAGAGCTATACCGGTAGCTGTCTGAAGCTGATTCTAAAGCGACTCCCACTCTGGATAAAGAAAATTCAGCTTTACGTTCTTGCGCCTCTGATTGATGAAGATTCTCTCTCTCTCTCTCTCTCTCTCTCTCTTACACTGATGAAAAAAAAAAAAAAAAAAGGGTCGCATTGATAGCTAAAGCCTGTATTAAAGCTCTTTTCTCCAGATGATTGAATTTTTAATTAAAAGATGTAGGAAATGTGGGGCCTGCCAGTAGATATCTACTCAAGGTCATTGAATACCTAGGTGAAATAATGTGAAGTAATGTATTAATATAGCTCTAATGAATTTGAAATCAACTCGTTCTACTTGAATTAATATTTCTTATTAGTACAGTACATTTACAGCTATTTCTTACAGTATATATATATTCCAACCTTCTCTGAGCATGGTCATCATCATCAGCAATCATCAATCAATCAAAAGTCCTTAAAAAGTTTCATCTCCAAAAAATAAGACCCCAAAAAATTAATAAACCAAATTGTCATCAACACAGCACTTGAACATCGCCTCATTTCTTCAATGACAATCCACTCAACGACAAACTAAACGGGTAAGCTCCATTCGCATCATGATCTTCATCCTCATCCTCATCATCATCTCCACCACCACCACCACCACCACCACCACCACCCATGCCTGACCCAGCAAGCTTGAATCCAATATAGTCACCATCCGACGACATTTCCTGTAAGGACCCCAAATCACCAGGCGTCATCATACCGGCACGGTCCCGTGGAGAACCAGGAGCAGAAAGTGGTCGCGTGATCTTTCGACTCGCCTGGTCGAACCCTGATTCTTCACCACCATTGGCGTCGCCCGCAAATGCGTCAGGGTAAGCCCGGCGAAGCGCCAGCTGGCGCGCCTTGACGTACTCCAAGCCCATACGCTTCCAGTCAAGGAGATCGGAGAGTCGCTCGGTACGGTTACGTTGGTTAATGCGTTGGCGGCGCGACTTGGCCGTAAAGTCAAACATGCAGTCCGTCAGTTGGTTGATAGAGTCCTCGACACCCTTTTGGCGACGGTCGACAATGTAGATGCCGTAGTCGCTGGAGTTCTCAATCAAGTCCTCCATGTAGCATCCGAACCCTGAAAGGTTGGTGGTGATGGACGGGACACCCATAACGGTACACTCCGCAGGGGTGTATCCCCAAGGCTCATAGTATGACGGGAACACGCCCAGATGGCAGCCACGAACAAAGTCGTCATAATCGAGAGGTAAGATTGGGTTGTTGGAGTTGAGAAATTCGGGGTGAAACACAATCTTGACCCGGTCAGATGGGTTGTTGAACAGCTGCACGCGGCGGATCTGGTTAAGAATGGGGTCCGTGCTATCGTCCACCATGTTGTGGGTGACAATAGGGGGCAGAGATGTGCGTTTAAGGGCAAATACTCGGCGTTTGAGCAGGACCTTGTCTGAAGACGTAAGCAAAGCGTCGAGATCGGGAATTTCCTTTCCATGGGCAGTGCTGCGCGCACAGTGGTCAAAGAGACGGCGGCCAATGGATTGCTGGATTTCCTTGACAGTTCCGTCGAGAGCTTTAATCACAGCCTGTCCCTTGAGCGTTTCCATGGTGTAAGAGTGGGTCGGCGCCGGCATAATTATGAACGCAACCACGGTCTTCTTGGACCCAGACTCTTTGAGCTTGTGATTAAGTCTGGCCAACGACTCGATAAACATATCAGCACCCTTATTTCTGTACTCGTAGCGGCCAGCAATGAAAAAGTACAAGGTGTTGTCCAAATCAAAGTCATAGTGGCCATAAAAGTGGCCTCGTACAAAGTCATTGATTTTCTCCTTCTGAATCGCATGAAGATTCTGAAATTCGTGCATGGCAGAAAACTTGACCACGTTTAGGCCATTTGGGAGCACTCCGTCTGGCTTGCGCTTGAGGAGATGCTCTGCCTCGTACGCAGTGATATGGGAGACGGTAGTAAAGACGTCGCATGCGTGGGTAGCAGCGCGTTCAATACAGTAACGGTGGTAAATGCCTCTCTTTCCAGCCTCGGCGTCAACATCAAACGACTGCAGGTTGTTGTAAAAATCCACAGAGCCAGCACACAGATAGCGGCCCAAAAGGGTGGCATGAGTGGTGAATACGGTGGTGACGTCGATGCGACGCTTGCGACAAAGGGGAAGAGCAATACCGGCTAGCCATTCATGAAAATGAGCAACCACGGCGTTTTTAGTGTCATGCGCAACATATTCGCCCAAGAACCAGGCAATAACGTAACCCAAGATGATGGCATCATTAGACTCGCTATCAGTAGCAGGGGCCGGAATGCCCACTTCTGCCCATAGATTAGCTTTCCATTCGTCGAGATTATGGTAGGCAGAGCCAATGTCAAAGAGGAGGACTCTGGGGGCACCCTCAATGAGCCAGCGGCCGTAGAGGTAGCGGATGCCTCTATCGCTCATATTCTTGAGGGCTGCCTTGATGTGGGGATTAGTGGGTTCCAGTTCCTCGACCTCGATTTCCGCGGACTTTCTGTTCAAAGGGCCCAGAAGGGTGTAGCGGTCCTTGTACTCTCTCACGGTGACTGGGGCCTTTGACTTGATGACGGAGTAGATACCGCCAACGCGATTAGCCACCTCAGTGGCCACTTCGAATAGCAAATGGTTTTTGACGTCGCGCATTGTAATGAGAATGTGACTTTGAGGAGGAGGAGGAGAAGCGAAATAAAAAGAGCAGCAGACGATACTTTTTAAATAAGAGAAAGAGGAGAAGTTTGGTACAAGTAAGAAAGTCAAAAAAAAAAAAAAAGCCAAAAAAAAGCGAAATTAGCGTAATGGCTGGAAGGGAATTGAAGCAGCACCTTCGGAAGAAGTGAATTCAGACCCAAAAGCGCGCCATACGCAAACAATAAGATTTCACTGGAATTTATACTATATAGTATATAGAGCTCCAAAGTACTATACAATAAAAATTTAATAAAAATACATAGTAAAAACTACCGCAAGAAAACCCACCAGAAGAGAAACAGCATTATCACGGACACGCCTACAATGGGAATGTACTGGCGGATGAGGGCCTCTAGGTTGATGCGTTTGGCACGGCGGTGGTACTTTTTGGACTCGCTGCGGAGCGACGAAGACAGGTCCGACATCTTGTCCAGAGAGTCACCGCGGTACAGCAGGTCCTCGATGTTTTTGGTCATGACTCTCGTGACATCTTGCAGTTCTGCGTTGAGTTTATCAATGTTTTGGGTCGCACGAGTATCCTGGTAAAGCCGTTTAGTCTTTTGCATGAAGTTGTCGAATTTCACAAACGCAAACGGCCTGATGCCTGGTTTGTTGACCTCTGCTCCGTACGATTTGGAAAACTCCTTTGAGATTTCGTCCAGATAGGAGAATGCTAGCTTTGCTGGGTACGAGTGATCGCAGATGCATAGATATATAACGCCGTCGTTTGTGGTGATGAGATAGTGGATCGTGTAGACGCCACTTTCAATGCTTGCTCTGGGCTCTGAGTTGGAGTTGACCTTGCGCACGATGGCTTTGACCTGTGCTTTTTGCTCGTTCAGAGCCTGATCGTCCTCAACGGAGGCGGATAAGGGGTTACCTAAAGAGGGTCAGTCAGAAAAGGATGAGAGAATGGAGGAGGGTGGGGGAATTGACTTACCGTCGCTTACACGAGCGATATATGTATGGAGGACCATGCTATTAGGTGTGAGGGAACGAGGATCCGACGTTAAAAAAAAGAAGGAGCTGGATGGTTGACAACTTGACGTTGAGTATGTTTGGTCGAGAGGTGGAGCCTTTGGCAACTGCAATTGGCGGCGGAAGTACGTAAGAAAAGTGTCATGTGTCCAGATCATCACGTGTTTGTTGTCGCTCAGGGCCATGGCAACAGAGTCCTAGACTCCACAGTAAGTACATACAGCACTAGTACTTAGTAGACACGTTAACAATTGCTGACAGCCCTGACTTATATACGAGACACTTTGAATTGGCCCTGACTCTGCTCAGGAGATCTCAACTTGCCCTCAAATGAGACCCTCAAATGAGACCTCAGCAGTTATATTTCCGAGATTCGTTCGAATTCTTGCAAGCACTTGACCAAGTTGACCCAGCTGGTTTATACGTACTGTAATTAATTATAATTTTTTCAAGGTAAAAACCGGATCATCTTTCGAGATCTTCCCAAGATGGTTGTCGTGGCAACTTTTTTTTTTTTTTTTTTTTTTTTTCCTCCGCATGATCAGCCGCTGTCATTGGATGCAACATGTATTTCAAAGTTTGTGCGGCGCGCAAAGTGTGGGGTAAATTTAGAAAGAAAAAATAAAATAAAAATTGTTGTTTCTCCGATGGTTTTCGATTTCGTGAGCAGACATTAATTGGGCTAGTCTCGAGCTGGAGATGTAACCGATAGGGCCGATAGGGCCGATATGACCGATAGGGCCGATAGTGAGGAGAGTAAAGATAGTGAGGTCTTGGTGTGGATTGTGCGGATGAGTTGGATTGCGTGGATTGCGTGGATTGCGTGGATTGCGTGGATTGCGTGGATTGTTTGGTTGCGTGGATTGTTTGGTTGCGTGGATTATTTGGATTACAGTCTCATGAGGTAAAGAGTTAGTTAGTACAACAGCACCTAATGTCTCTAATTGCCTTCATTCCCCTCCTTTCACGCTTCATGAAATCTTGTTCAAACTGTTAAATTATCGAGTCTATTCGGTGGCCCAGTACCAAACCATACGGAATAGAATTGTCAACAGCTGGTCCAACAGGCAACCCCTGCAACGCTATTCATTTCCAGTAATCCAACGTTGCAACTCAGTCAAAGGCCCTAAATGCTCCGTGTCTGCTAGACTTCCTTTTCAAGCATGTACCGCTCAGTCACTTCCTGTCCAGGACGTTGCTCCGATGCTCACAAACGCTCCAAAAATAAGTCTCTTCTAGAGTCTACTACAGCTGCAAAACGCACAAAAATTTTCACTTTCTGAACAGAACAGGAAATCAGAAAAATAATCAGAAAAATTATCAAAAAAAAAAAAAAAAATAACCATATCGAAAACGCAAAATAAAAGCAAATAAAATTAATATTACAGCAAATAAAATATAATATCCCGAGACTATACGCTACACCTGGAAGTTGGAACTCGCAACTCAACAGAAATCATATAAAAGGAGCCCAAAAACCTCCTTTTGCCTTATACTAAACAATACTACAATCACTGACAACCTCACAATGACTAACGCCCAAATCGAATACTTTGTTGGTGTGGACGTTGGAACCGGCTCTGCCAGAGCCTGTGTTATCGACTCCACTGGAGAAATCCTTGCCGTTACAACTCAAGCCATAACAAAATGGGAGCCCAAGCCAGACTACTTTAACCAGTCCTCCTCGGAAATCTGGGACTCCGTTTGCTTCTGTGTATCTCAGGCCATCTCTGAATCTGGCGTCGACCCAGAGCTCGTCATGGGTATTGGCTTTGATGCCACCTGCTCCTTGGTTGTACTAAGCGAAGACACTGACTCCCCAGTGAGCGTTGGTCCTGACTTCGCCACAAACGACCAGAATATTATCCTTTGGATGGACCACCGTGCTCCTGAACAAACCGATGCCATCAACACTACAGATGCTGGCCTCCTCAAGTACGTGGGCGGTAAAATGTCTATTGAGATGGAAATCCCAAAAGCCAAATGGCTCAAAGAAAACATGCCCGAAGGTGTCTTTGAAAAGTGCAAGTTTTATGATTTGCCCGACTTCCTTACCCACAAAGCCACCGGCTCCGAGGCCCGCTCCTTCTGCTCTATTGTTTGCAAGCAAGGCTACGTCCCAGTCGGAATTGATGGATCAACTACCGGTTGGTCAAAGGACTTTCTCGAGTCTATTGGGCTCCCCGAGCTCGCCGAAGACAATTTCCGCCGCCTAGGAGGAGTAAACGGTCACAATGGATCTATCTTGTCCGCTGGGGACAGAGTGGGCTACTTGAACGCTGAAGCGGCAGAGCGCATGGGGCTTACAACCAACGTCGCCGTTGGTTCTTCGGTTATTGACTGCTACGCTGGTTGGATTGGTACCATTGCTGCTAAAGTAGATTCTCGCCTCCTGCCAAACTCCGACATGTCTGATGCAGGCGAAGATCTAGTCTCCCAACGTTTAGCTGCCGTAGCTGGTACCTCTACCTGCCACCTTGTCATGTCCAACGACCCCGTCTTTGTCCCTGGTGTTTGGGGTCCTTACAGAGATGTCATGTTTCCCGGAAAATGGCTTGCGGAGGGAGGTCAATCCTGCACTGGCGAGTTGCTCCACCACGTCCTCACTACTCACCCTAGTTACAACGAAGTCGGTAAACTCGCCCTCACTGCCCAAATATCCATCTTTGAGTGGCTAAATGACCACCTTGAAAAAATGCGTGTTGAAGAAGATGCCCCCACCATTGCTTACCTCGCCCGTCACTTTTTCTTTTATGGCGATTTGCACGGTAACCGGTCCCCTATTGCTGACCCCCGAATGAAGGGATCAGTTGTCGGACTCAGCATGAACTCTGGACCCGACGACCTGGCCATCAAATACTTTGCTGCGCTCGAGTTCATTGGCCTGCAAACTAGACACATTATTGATGCTCTCAACACGTCTGGCCACAACATTAAAGAAATCTACCTCTCAGGGGGCCAGTGTCGCAACTCTTTGCTCACTCAAACCATGGCTACTTCAACTGGCTTGCCCGTAGTCATGCCCTACTATATTGACGCGGCTGTTGTTCTGGGCAGTGCCATGATTGGCGCAAAGGCTGCTTCACACGGAACCAAATCACTCTGGAACATTATGAACTCCATGTCCAAGGCCGGTTCAGTTGTGTTGCCTGAGAAGGACGGCCATGTGAATGCCAAGATCCTGAGGGCCAAGTACACAATCTTCTTGGACATGGCAACCAAACAGCAGGAGTATCGCTCGGCCATTGACAAAGTTCTGGAGTAAGCCAGAGAGAGCTTTTTTTAGAAAGTTATGATAATGTTTTTGTTATGCCATATTTATATTTATTTAATCAAAGGTTTCAAGCCCTACTAGCACTTTACAGAAGATTTCGACGTCTACAGTACTCGCGTATATGAGGAATGGTTTCAATGAAACAGTCAAAAACAGGGATTAAACAAGTACATGCTCTAGCTTACTACTAGCAGCTCTAGGATCCGGCCCCACAAGGTGGCACAAACCATGACCCTCCCCTCTTCTAGCACACCATATCAATGCCCAGCTCGCGATATTTGTTTATGAGGCACCCGATACCTGTCCACACTTTATTTCTCAAGAGTCCCTTCGCTGACTCTTTATTTCAGGGTAAGGGCCAGGGATCGAAATCTATAATACGAACAACAAATCTTTTTCTCAGTTGAAATTTGGAGAATCGAACCTTCAGATATCTTCATCTTATTACAATCCGGCGGGTCTATTGCTCATGTCAAAGCGACTCAATATATACAGACTACTACCTTTCAAACTCTGCCATTCTCTCGCTTACATTCGCGTAGCTCACCCTGTCTATCGCCGTACCCTCCCTGCGTCCATTCGACTCATCATGTCTTCTGCTACCAAAATCACCCAGCCTAAATGGTATGAACCAGAGCCTGTGGATCTTCCTGCCCCCCTTCGTCTATACAACTCGTTGACCAGATCAAAGGATGTGTTTTTGCCAATTAAGGGCAAGCGCGTTACCTGGTACTCTTGTGGCCCTACCACATACGATGCAAGCCATATGGGACACGCTAGAAACTACGTCACAACCGATATCAATCGCCGAATTCTAAGAGACTACTTTGGATACGATGTCTTTTTTGTTCAGAACGTCACTGATATTGATGACAAGATCATCATCAGCGCCCGTCAAAGCTACCTTTTTGACAAGTACAAGACTCTCAATTCAGAAGCCATAACACCTGAAATGATTTCAACTGCTACTTTGTCTTGGGAAAAATATGTTTCTGACAACCTTGTCAAGCTCGGTGCCCCTGCTAACCTTGCCCAATTCTCTGCTTGGGTTGATTCCGCTGATATTTCCAAGTTGGCCGCCGAAAACCCAAAGTTCCCCATGCACTTGGAAGCTGCCAAGTCTGCTTACACTGCTCTCACTAGCACCAAAAGTGAGAGCCCTGAGACTTTCTTGCAAAAAGTGAGAAGTGTCTTGATTCCTATGCTGGACGCTAAAGACGGACACTCAGTAACTGATCCCGCCATCTTTCGTGATCTGCCCGCTTACTGGGAAAGAAAATTTGATGATGACATGAAGGCTCTCAACGTCCTTCCTACCTCCATCACTACCCGTGTATCTGAATACGTTCCAGAGATTGTGGAGTTTGTGGAAAAAATTGTTTCCAACGGAGCAGCATACCGTACCGACGACGGTAGCGTTTACTTTGACACTATAGCGTTTGAAAAAGACGGCAAGCACGTATACACAAAGTTGCAGCCATGGAACAGGGGTAAGCAGGAACTCATTGATGAAGGTGAGGGTTCCCTGAGTAAGGGATCTGGCAAGCGCAGCAACAACGATTTCGCTCTCTGGAAAGCCAGTAAACCCGGTGAGCCTGCTTGGCCTTCTCCTTGGGGTGAAGGCAGACCCGGTTGGCACATTGAGTGCTCTGTGATGGCCTCTGAGGTCATTGGTCAGCAAATTGACATCCACAGCGGAGGCATTGATTTGGCGTTCCCTCATCATGATAACGAAATTGCACAGTCCGAGGCGTGCCACGACAACCATCAGTGGATCAACTACTTTTTGCATACCGGCCATTTACACATTGAAGGCCAAAAGATGAGCAAGAGTTTAAAGAATTTCATTACAATCCGCGAGGCACTGGATAAATACTCTAGCCGCCAATTGCGATTGGCATTCGCATTACAGCAGTGGAACGCGCAGTTTGACTTGAAGGAAAATTTTGCTGACGTGCGGGCGTATGAAAATACAGTTACCAGACTTTTCAGTAACGTCAAGGCTTTGATTCGTGAAAGCGATGCAGCAGTTGCGGGTGGAATCATTGTTTCAAAAAAGATTTCCAGCAAGGAAAAGGCTTTGCTACAGGCACTTGACGATACCAAGGTCGCTGTCCATGAGGCGTTTGCCGATAATTTGTCAGTTCCTGCTGCGCTGACTGCCATTTCCGAGCTTGTTTCTAAAACCAACATCTACCTGGCCGAAGTGGGCAAGGATGTCAAAACGGAAGTTTTATTTGAAGTTGCGTCTTGGATTACCAGTATTTTCCGAATCCTTGGTTTCAGGGTCAGCGGTGATGGTGTTGGCTGGGCCAATGAGGAATCAGCTTCTGCTTCAGCCGAAGAGGCAGCGTTACCATTTGTGCAAGCGTTTTCTTCCTTCCGTGACTTTGTGCGTAGCAAGGCCATTGAAAAGGCGCCATACAGCGACTTTCTTACGGCCACAGACAAGATCCGCAACAACGACCTCCTAAACCTTGGAGTTTCTCTTGACGACCGACCCAACAACGGGCCCGCACTCGTCAAGTTTCTAGACCCTAGAGAACAAGCCGAACTCATTGCCCAACGGGACGAGAAAGAAGCGCGAGCCGCCGAAAAAGAACTTCGAAGAGTTGCAAGATTAGAGGCGGAGGAGGCCAAAAGTCGCGAGGAGGCGGAAAGGGCCAAAACTAGACCTCAAGACATGTTTAAGAATTTGCCGAATGTCGCTGAATGGGATGAGGCGGGACTTCCGGTTAAGCTGATAGATGGTACTACCGTGCCTAAGAGCCAAATTAAAAAGTTCAAAAAGCAGTTTGATGCGCAGACCAAGTTGTATGAGAAGCACCAACAGCAGCAGCAGCAGCAGCAGCAGTAAGGTGCGCAGTAACGGACAACAGTGTACGTACTGATTTTTGTTAACTAGTGGTATAATGCGGTATACTAAGTATAGAAAGAACGTATAGTACTGAGTTTGATAAATTCGTATGGGTATGCATGGACATACTATGGGGTGTGTGTATACAAATATGAAACACGAGAAATATCGGTTCCTCTTGGGCCCTTTATCTTGGGACTCAAGTTGGGAGTATGATAGTTGTAGTTATCTCAATGGTCGATATAGAAAAAGTCGTTAGTCGTTAACTTGATGGAAAATATATTCTCTTAGAAAGTCTGGTACAGTACGGTATATTTTTTATTTTTTATTATATTTTATTTATACCATAACGCACATTAGTCTATAGTTCCACAAATCATGACCCCTATATATCAGCCTCGCCTAAAATTAAAAGTTTTATAGAGTCTAGACT
>JAJMKT010000594.1:0-10338 GCA_030563985.1 Geotrichum restrictum
AGTTAAGATCAATGATGACGGACTATGGATCGGAGATGTTACTGAGGGTAATATCTTGCATTCTAGCAAGGAAGAGATCAGAATGGCACTATTTGAACCCTACCAAATGGAGACAACAAATTGGAAACGATGTGAGAGCGGAGGAATTTTTTAACCGAGAAATAATATAAGTCCAAAGGACAAAGTGACATAATAAGTTTTATAAATTTAATAATAAAAGGAAATATTGTGAAAAGTGTTGGGCCGGCTCTTCATTGCAATGTTTAATTCACATGTCTATCTGGTGAAAGCCAACGCCGCCCTACAGGACAGCAAATTTTTATGTTGGGCATGCGTTTAAGAGTTCCATTTGGCTGGCTAGAATAGATCCAATAGAGTACTAGTATTCCTATCGGCGGTATATATGTGCAAAGAGTCATTTATCCTTGTGATAGTCGTGAGCTTTGCCTGTACTACGTATAGACCTAGCTTAAATTCAGCTCGTGTTAGACTACGTGTTTGCTCAGACCCTGGCACTCTGCTGTACTTTTCTGGATTCAAGTATTTGAAGTCGACGATATCCGAGCTCGACCCGTTAGACAGCGAAGTAGACTTAGTTTGTTAAAAAATATAGAGTACTACAATATAGTCTACAGTACTGTACCTTTAAAATTGAATATTAGGACCCGTGAACGTAGGCTATGCATGCATGCGCTGTGCCACGGTTGTGGTGGGCCCAATACGGGCCGAGGGTCCGAGTGGCACCCGCCAGGCACAGGCACATCATGCCGCACATGTATGTGTGCATAAGTTGTATCCATGGTCTACGCGACTCTACGGCCCTACGGGTACTTGACAGCTGTTGATTTATAGCACATGCCATTCTCACGTATACAGTACGTTCCATTGTTAACTTGCGCCCAATTGATGGACTGTAGGTGTAAAGTAACTAGCTACATTTTCCTCGGGCTCAAGCTCAATCTTTGCGGAATCTCAGCTGTTTTTCAATGATTATCCATGCATACTTGACTATTGATGTCATGATACTGTACACTGTACAGTACATGAATTCATAATATATGGCATTCCAGATTGAAGTTCCAGTAGACTACTAGTGCATGCTCGTCGTCTATTTCAAAAATTCTTAATAAATTTCAAATAAGTGTTCATATTATAATATGATAGAGTGATAGTTTCAGATGGATTCGAATCCGATAGCATTATATGCCGCGCAATCATTTCTTTGGTTTACTATTTTTTCAGTGCTGGGGCTCTCAATTATGACGACACATGAGACGAGAACTCGTTGGCGTAGGGCATACTGTGACCGAGTGTGACGTATTGATCGTACGTACGCGTCCGGTGTCAGTTGTAATGATTGGCTTTCGAACTCTAGACTCTGTACGGCGTGTTTACAGAGTCTAGTCTATGACGATATTTCTCGATCTCGAGCCGAAACGAAATCACCAAACCTACCAATATTCGTACTGGAGTAAAAATCTTCATTCTTCAACAGCGTTACTAGTTCCAAGTCTGCTTACTCTATAGTCTAGCCGCTCTACTGACATCAACTGCCATACGTATGTACTATGTTGTGTATCGTAATAGTGTGTATACACTACTATACAGACAGTAAGCCATGGAGTCACTCAGTGTCATTAGGGCTACAGACTCTACAAGCTAAGTAATTGATCAGTGCAGCGCCAGTGGCGATTAGAGTCTAATGAGACTACTATTAGTCTAGCTAGCGTTGTGTGTGACATTCTGTGTTGCTTAAAACCAAATAAAAATTACATGGCACTGCAGCTGACGTATTAGTTCAAGATGATGTGTGAACTGTTAAGTTAACAAGCTGTTAACAATTGAACGAAATGCTGGACCAAATGTTAGTGAGATGTCGACTAAAAGATTAAAAAACATTTTAGGAACCAGAAAGATAAGTTAGACTATATAGCAATATATACCGGTAGTCTATATTTATATATATTCATATTATACTGTACTCAGTCTCGATATATCATGTCTCGATATATATAAGGCAGCTGATTGTTATCAGGCAGTCAACACACAGTCTCGAGATTTACAGCAAGTAAACTACTTTGCTTATCGCTATATACTATAGGCCAAATTATACGTTGTGTAGCTTTGCTTCGATAGTTTGCTTGAGCACTAGATTGCTGCTAGCTTGTTGTCAGCTAATTGTTAACTTGTCAGCGTACTTAGTAGACTCTACTAGACTGAGTACTAGACTCTGTGAGAGTAAACTCAGTCAACCACTACGGGCAGTAAATAAGTTTGCATGGGCCGACTAGAACATAGACGTACGTAAATTAACTGGGTCAATAGGACTCAATACGTACTGACTCAATAGTCAGACGTCAAATTTAACGTCAAACGGTCGTGGTTTATTGTTTTTATTTAAAGGTCTCGAGTGAATACAAGAGTGGATATAAAGCAGTTAGTTGTGTCAAACGACATCTCAGCGTGGAGTCGCCATGGAGTACGTACGCGTACTGTAAAAGTCGTAGATTACGTACTACAGCATCTGTGTATATAAGACAAGTCTATACAAAGACTCGAGCCGAGCTAGTTGAGCCTCAGCGAGTGATTCACAGTTTTCAAAGTAAAGGTAAAAGTTTAAAAAAAAAAAAGAGAAATTAGAGTAAAAAAAATAGACTATTGAAAATTAGTCTATGTTTACTGGTTGCGATGACTATTTCAGTCACGTAGTCTATTCTTGCAAGAGCTAAGATTAACTTAGCTTCCGAGGGAGAGTCACAAAGATCAATCCCAAAATCAGTGACAAAGTCTGCTAACTACGTAGTCTACGACTCGACGTTCCCTATGCGCGCGCTGTAGTTGCAGATGGTCGACTACAGCTAGCTATAGCTAGACAAGTCTGGGGGTATGACTCCGTATGAGTACAGAGTCTACAGACAGCAATGTCACAGCATACTGACTACATGTACTGTAGTACGTAACTGTACTATTAGCCTACACTTTCCTCCAAGAGGAACCTACGAGGAACAGCACCTAAAGGAATCACAAGGCAACCAAGAATAACTTTGAAGTTCGAACCGGTGGCCAATTGAGAAAGCAACTCACAACTTGCAATTGTTCTGCAACCATGGACAAACAAGAATTTTTTTTAGGGCGGCAGGGCCTACGCGTACATGGGCATGCAACTCTATTATTTCGCTCCATATGCATCTGTACAGATTCTGTAGTGATAGACGTCCACACATGCCATATGCCGTACAAAACAAAGAAATGACAAAAACGATCTTGCATAGAATGCGAAATGCGAAATGCGAAAGCCGCGGTGCCGTCTAATATATTTGTTATATCGATCGTATATTTTTTGTTTGTTTATTTGTTTGTTTGTTTACTTCTCTTGTATAGTAAATAATACTAAAATTTACATAAATTAAAGAAACGATCGAGTTCGAAGCTGGCCACCGGTGGATCTCAATCGTAGTTCACATGTCATTGAAATTGATGCATGTGTTGTATAGTCATACAGTATTTGGATGGTTTATTTCTAGTCGACACTTTCTCTAGCTAGCTGACATCTTGGACCTAGGCTGTGGGTCCGGAGTTGGACTGTTGAGATGTCGGACGAGTCGGAACTTGTATTAATTAAACAGAAACTACGTAGTACGTATCACAACTGTGATTTGACTTTGTCGTGCAAAACTCTGTTTGTCAGTCAATTAATGCTCGATTGACAGAAAGGGGTTTTCTCTCTGTTTTCTCTGTTAACTATAATTACATGCATATAGGCTATTTCTAGAGCTCTCAGTGGAAACTCTGAGTGTTTTATAAATATATTAATCCTTGTACAGTATTAAGATGTACGTAATTAGTTTGGCTAAAAGGAACAACTAAGAAAAAATTTCTACTTCCGGCGCGTCCCTGAAGAAGCCAAGGTTATACTGTATATTGCCACATTGAACTTTCACATATATCTAGCGATCGAGTTCTGATTCGAGGCGATTATGCGAATATCGTAAAACGAGGGCTGTTCCAGTTATGGTGATGCCTGTGGTTCGATTGCTCAATTAGATGAGAACCGGTTCATACATTAGTTTTGTTCTCGGGAATATCGGGCTCAAATGTAAACAAATCCAATGGAATGGAATCATGTTTGAGAAATAATTCTGATGGTCGGCTTGAAAAAAAAAAGAGCAATTCCCAGCAACCTTACAAATGGCTGGCTGCGTGGCTGGCTGATAAATTGACCGTACTGTACGTCTGGTGCAACACAAATTCTCTCTAAACACTTTAAAGGACTTGAGACAGAAGTGAAACGGACATCGGCCAACACCATGCTTCATGCGTAACAACCTCCTAGCGAGATTGTTGAGAATTTATGGTAACTACGTACATTTGATATCAGAAGTGCGAGACCATCATGTATATATCGCAACCTACGCGTGTAGACCAGACTACCATAATACACATACAACAGTACGGAACAAATATTTTAAAACTTGATTATATTTTAAGACTTGATTAGAAAAAATGTGTTACACACTCGTAAATAAAGAGAGGATTAAAAAAAAGCAAGAGACAAGACCGATTGTAGGTGTTCTAATAAATAAGGATTAAGAGTATTGTGGTGTAAGAAGAGTCAGCCTGTTAGAGCGAATGTGTGTGGTTGTTGTTGAGGCTCTGCACTTAGAGTACGAGAGCGACACCACCAGCAACAATAGCACCAAGAATGCCAGCATGGGCAAGGTGGTTTCCGGAGTTGGAAGTCTCGACAGATGAAGGAGTGGAAGTGCTAGTGCCGTTTCCAGTGACAGTGCCATTTTTACCGGCCATAGCAGCGGCAGCGAAGGTAACGAGAAGAAGCTTGAAGTTCATTGTTGTGTGTAGCTGAAGTAGTTTTGACTTAGTGAAGGACTTGAACTGTTTTGTTTCTTTCGAATGTGTTAAGACTGAAGTGAGAAGAGACTTTGGTTTAGAAAAAAGGAAACGAAGGGAAATCGGCGTGAATTTATAGTCGTTCGGAACAAGAGAAACGAAAGAAAGACTATGTCTCTCTTTGCAGTGGCGATGAAGCTTAAATGTGATTTTAAATAATGCGTTATATTATAATTATTATTAGCAGGAGGCGGCTGTGAACAAAACCCACTACGTACGAAGACTGCAATATATGGATAAGAGTCTTGAGAATATATTAATTAATGTCCTCTTCATATGATCAAACATCAAAGATTGCTTTACCGTATATCGTATGGGAAAGATAGCCACGGTCTATAGCTAGCCATGCAACGTTCAACAGCTGCCAATTCTTTTATTTCACAAGTCTATTCAGTCATTCTGCTGGTAATGACATGTTTGCCTTGAAGCAAGTAGAAGCTGTGAACACAACAGGAGCCTCGAGAAAAGAAATATAGCCAACTGGACGCGTGGGCTTAGCTGCTAGACTAGCGGTATACATATATACAGTACTATATAGTCTAGAGTCTAGACTCCAGATCTAGACGTCCTATAAATTCAGGCAACAAAAAGAAATCAACCAAGGAACTCACACAAAACAGCACTGATTGCCACTGAGAATACCACTGACGACGCAACCAAACTCAACTGTAACGAAACCCTATGGGCTCATACCGGTAAAGGGCCGGCCTACAGGCTGAACAACTGTAGTCTAATTAATCAAACGAGGCTTTTACTTATTTTTCACTGGTTGACCTGAGCCCTGAATATTAATTTTGATTTTGATTTGTCTCGTCTATATATATCCATTGATATCAAGTGGTTTCAAGTCTAAGCCTGTCAAAGACAGCCAAACCAAGACCTGCTGTGCACCATGGCCTATCCTTGATTATAGTCTCTTAAATTAGCGCTATCAGCCCTTCAGTCCTCCAGCCGCTCGGTGGATAGTTCAAAACTTCAGCATAGACACTTGGACAGTCAAAGAATCCCTCTCAACCTTCATTCATGATCAGTGGATATTTTGTTCAGCTCCCAACTAAACATAATACGAGGCATCATCGATTTCACAAAGCTTAAGATAGTCGAGGGGCGGCACTGTGGCAGGTTATTCTCAATATTAATGCTTAGCTAGCTACTGCGTATACTTAGCATACAAGCACTGCCCAGACCTAGCTAGCAGTATTTTCCATATTAGACTAATGGTCCCTTTATTTCACTGCAGTGTCTCACTTGGCCGTAGGTAGCTAGTCCGCAGGTATCCCGATGGAATTCCGAGGAATCCCGAGGCAGCCCCAGTCAAAACGTTTGGAGTCTTCTAGAAACGTTACCACCAAAGTCACAAATGCCATTGCTGTCACAGTCGGAACTTCGCCAGCCCTTCATATTCGCCATTCTTAGTCTCTTTCACAGCAGCATAGCCATCGCTAGAAGCCTTACAAATCAAATCTCGCCAATGACTTCGTCTTGTTCCAGAATGTTCTCGGTCCCAGGGCCTATTTGATTAGTCTACTATATTTGTTTGTTGTGCACAAGGACCTTTTTCAACTTTACTCATATCTCCCAACTCTCTTTCCTCACCACCACTTTAACTATGGCTGCCGATAAAAAACTGATTGACGCTTCTGGCTCTGACCAGAAGAAAGAAGACGAAACCGCGACCGCAATCCTTCGCAGAAAGAAGAAGGATAATGGTAAGTTATGATCCAGCTCTTATCTCTCCTCTACTAACCCTCTAGCTCTCGTTGTTGATGACGCCACCAACGATGATAACTCAATCATCGCCCTATCTCCTAATACGATGGAAAAGCTTCAACTCTTCCGAGGAGATGCTGTTCTTGTCAAGGGAAAGAAGCGAAAAGATACTGTGCTGATTGTCATTGCTGATGATGAGCTTTTGGATGGCGTGGCGCGAGTCAACAGAGTTGTGCGAAATAATCTTAGAGTCCGCCTCGGAGACGTCATCACCGTCCATCCCTGCCCTGACATCAAATACGCAAAGCGCATCTCCTGCTTGCCCATCTCTGATACCATCGAAGGTCTCACCGGTGATCTTTTCGAAGTCTACCTCAAGCCCTACTTTGTTGAGGCTTATAGACCCGTCCGAAAAGGCGATCTGTTCACTGTCCGAGGCGGTATGCGGCAGGTAGAGTTCAAGGTTGTTGAGGTAGATCCATCTGAATACGCAATTGTTTCTCAAGATACTGTTATCCACTCTGATGGCGATCCAATTGATAGAGAAGAGGAGGATTCAAGCCTGAATGACATTGGATACGATGATATCGGTGGATGCCGCAAACAGCTCGCTCAGGTGAGAGAACTCGTCGAGCTACCCCTCAGACACCCTCAGCTATTTAAATCTATTGGTATCAAGCCACCAAGAGGTATTCTCATGTTCGGCCCTCCTGGTACTGGTAAGACTCAAATGGCCCGTGCAGTGGCAAATGAGACTGGTGCCTTTTTCTTCTTGATCAATGGTCCCGAAATTATGTCCAAGATGGCTGGTGAGTCTGAAAGTAACCTACGTAAGGCTTTTGAAGAAGCTGAGAAAAATGCTCCGGCTATCATTTTCATTGATGAAATCGACTCTATTGCCCCCAAGCGAGACAAGACCAATGGTGAGGTTGAGCGACGTGTCGTTTCGCAGCTGTTGACTCTTATGGACGGAATGAAGGCCCGTGCCAACGTTGTTGTTATTGCCGCTACCAATCGCCCCAACTCCATTGACCCCGCCCTTCGTCGTTTCGGCCGATTCGACCGTGAGGTAGATATTGGTATCCCCGACCCCACTGGACGTCTGGAGATTCTGCAGATTCACACAAAGAACATGAAGCTTGGCGATGACGTCGACCTTGAGAGCATTGCCTCCGAAACACATGGTTACGTTGGTGCCGATATTGCCTCCCTGTGTTCCGAGGCCGCCATGCAACAAATTCGTGAAAAGATGGACCTTATAGATTTAGATGAGGATACTATCGACGCCGAAGTTCTAGACTCTCTTGGAGTAACCATGGATAATTTTAGATTTGCTCTCGGTATCTCCAACCCGTCTGCTCTCCGTGAAACCGTTGTCCAAAGTGTCAACGTTACTTGGGACGACATTGGTGGTCTCGAGAAGATCAAGGAAGAGCTCAAGGAAACCGTCGAGTACCCCGTTCTCCACCCAGAGATGTACACCAAGTTTGGTCTTTCGCCTTCTAAGGGAGTTTTGTTTTACGGACCTCCTGGTACTGGTAAGACTCTGCTTGCCAAGGCTGTCGCCACTGAAGTTTCTGCCAACTTTATTTCCGTCAAAGGCCCTGAACTCCTTTCCATGTGGTTTGGTGAGTCAGAATCCAACATTAGAGATATCTTCGACAAAGCTCGTGCAGCCGCACCTTGTGTTGTCTTTTTGGATGAGTTGGATTCTATTGCCAAGGCGCGTGGTGGTTCCAATGGTGACTCCGGCGGTGCGTCTGACCGTGTTGTGAATCAACTCCTGACCGAAATGGATGGTATGAACGCGAAGAAAAATGTGTTTGTTATTGGTGCCACCAACAGACCTGATCAGATTGATCCTGCTCTTCTGCGTCCTGGTCGTCTTGATCAGCTCATCTACGTTCCTCTGCCCGATATGGCTGGTCGTCTTTCTATTCTCAACGCACAACTTCGCAAGACTCCTTTGGAGCCTGGTCTGTCGTTGGAAGAGATTGCCAAGTCCACTAGCGGTTTCTCTGGTGCCGATTTATCGTACATTGTGTCGCGCTCTGCCAAGTATGCCATTAAGGAGAGCATTGAGGCCAGTATTCGTGCACTGAAGGCAGCCGAGGCTAGCGGTACAGCTGATGTCGAGATGGAAGAGACTGAGGACCCAGTGCCGTTTATTACTCGCGAGCACTTTGAAGAGGCTATGAAGACGGCGAAACGCTCTGTCAGTGATAATGAGCTGCGCCGATACGAAGCATATGCCGCTCAAATTAGTTCAGCCCGAGGAAATGTCGACTTTAGATTCAGTGAAGGTGCTGAGGGAGCCGGCGGAGCCGGCACCACCGGCGAGGCCGCGCTGGGCGCAGATGGCGACGATGATGATTTGTACAACTAGAAAAGTTGCGCTTAATATCCAAATGCTTGAGTGTACTCTGTTTATGTTGTATATAGAACATGCCAAGTAAGCTTATAAAGGTTAAAGATAAATTATTACTAGAACTGTTACCAGGTGGTAAAGTAGATTATGATTTTGATTTCTTGGCTTCGTAGTAGCCGTGATAGTAGCCAGACCAATACCACGACATGAGCATTTTCTTGATTTCTGGAGCCATGTCGACTAATTTAAAAGTTAGCATGAAGTGTAGAATAAAAAAATAAAAAAATAAAAAAATAAAAAAAATAAAAAAAAGGAATGCTTGCTTGTTAACACGTACGATCCATTGGCAGTGGAGGCGTGGGGTATTCCGGTTGAGTCTCTGGGGAAGTCGGTGTCTGATTTTTTGGTTCCAATATTGCTGCTTGCTTGTTGAGGCCGGTAGATTCTGTCGCTGAATTGGTAAATGATGTATTTGACGTAGTCATAACAGTATCTTCATCGTTGTTGTTGGCAGTATCGTTGACCTGATTGTCCTTGTCGCCATTTCTTCCATGTTCAAGTTTGTTTTCATGTTGATGTTCATTTTCAATGCCATTTCTCATCGCAGCAAGGTCAACGGCGCCTGAGCCACTTCCTTTCAAACCCATTAACGGTTCTGAAATTGACACAGAAGAAGGTTTAGTTTGGGATGTATGCTGTTGTTGTTGTTGTTGTTGTTGTTGTTGTGTGTTCTGAATTAGTTGAGTTGCAGCCGGTTCGTGTACAGACTGAGCTATTAAATTATGAGAGACCGAGGAGGATGATGATAATGTAGATTTCGAAAGAGTGTTTGGAAGATTGGAGGTGCTCTTTTGTGTGTTTGTGGATGGGTTTACTTGGGCCTGGGCTTGTTGAGGTCTATCGATCGAATGATATTTCTGTGAGGCAGGATATGTTAGTCTGAGCAGTAACCTGGACAGTCTCTATAAATGAATGAACGAACACAAGGGAAAAAAAACGTTTAAACATACTTTGTACTCGTCAACAGCAGAATCCCAAGACTCTATAATAGCGCTGTCATCCCATATTTCATTATCACCTAGCGAGATGTCAACTTGAGTTGACTGGCCGTGTCTTTCTGCCTAGTTAGAGAGAGAGAGTGTGTGTGTGTGAGTACGAGTGTGATTAAATAAAAAGATAAAAGATAAAAGATCAATCAAATCAACGATCCAACACAGAGCCCACATCAAGTAGTAAAGAGAGAAAGAAAGTCTCAAAGAGGAGAGAGGGCACAAACAAACTATAAGCAAGCGCAATCATGGAGGTCGAAGAAACAGGAAGGTTGGACACGGGACTTACTTGTGAGGCCATAA
>JAJMKT010000595.1:0-10330 GCA_030563985.1 Geotrichum restrictum
TGGCACTTCCCCAAGGATTCAGCCTAGGTTCCATACGGTATAACATATAAGTACCCTCAGGGAGCATAGCTCGGTAAGGGAGGGTTAATCCCGACCTTGCCATACTTTAGGTGTTTATAGAAAGAACTTGCCCTTCTATTAGGAGAACCGGCGATCCGATATACTCGCAGAGAGAGTGTGAGGCTTGCAGGGTTAGGAGTTAGGGTAAACGAGGAACCAGCCTCGCACCTGAAGCGCGAGCCAAGGCTCACACAGGATAAATGAATATATATTGGACTATAACACATGACCCTATGTTCCATGGCATCTCGCACGCAGCCCCAGACCTACACAGTACGAGAGCTACAGGCACTACGGTAAAGGGTGCCAGGTCCCAAAAATTAACTCCCAACAAAACCAATATCTATTTTCTCTCTTATTGACAACAAGCTTCCTTCATTATGGCCCTCTTACTTCTAACGATATTCCCTGCTCTTTTGTCAGGCTGTGCGTGCCATTATGTTGCACTCATCATTTAGATTACTGCTGATCTGGTGTGCTGTCAAAAGGCCAGCCTTCAACGTCATAGCTCCTCAATGGACTACTCATTCGCCCTTCCTCAGTCAATGCTACGTCTGTTACCATTGTTCTGCGCGATCCTCGCTGCCAACTTATTGATACTGGAATCATATCAGAGTCTTTGAATCCTGGTGATGCTGCTATCCTTAATGGTTGATGCTGTTCGGCCATGACCAGATCATCTGTGCATCGTTGGTATTAGCTGTTGATATTCGTCTTTATGGCCGTTGCTCACAGAGGCCATCAACAGACAGTACTGCCATCATCATTAAATTGCTGTTACGCCTACTGCCTGCTGCCCGTAACCAGTTTCTGGCTTGCTGTTATTAGTTCAGCTTCTAGCTCTCGGTCGTCCGTTACTGAGTGGCGCCAGAGTGACCTTGCACTCAATTAGAGTCGCTCAGAGTCCTGA
The DNA here is from genome assembly GCA_030563985.1 of Geotrichum restrictum. Classification (NCBI taxonomy): domain Eukaryota; kingdom Fungi; phylum Ascomycota; class Dipodascomycetes; order Dipodascales; family Dipodascaceae; genus Geotrichum; species Geotrichum restrictum. The sequence goes on from JAJMKT010000595.1 coordinate 971, forward strand.
TACCCTTTGAGTTACACCCCTTTCAATCTGAATCGTTCTGTGCTTATTGTCATTATTTTCCACATCTGTTGAAGCCATCAATCAAACTGTCATCAATCGAATTACCGCCAATCTTGTGATCTATCAAAATGCCACCTTCAACGCCGACACTCTTTGAGCGGTCTGTTGTCGTCAATCAGTCTCTGCCACCGCTCTCCACGACTTCGTTGCAGCTCTTGTCGACTTGTTCCCTGCTATTAAATCAGTGTTTTACCATCGTTGAACGAGGGCAGCTAATAGCTGGCGATTCAACCGTCGATTTCTGCTCTACTACTGTCAATCAGTTATTCCGCGCTTTTTTTTGGCTTTTCAGCTGCTAGTCTTTTACGGCGCGAGTGATTGACCTGCCTACTACTGCGTTATAGCCTCATCGTCTTCTTGAACCGGCCTTGTACAGAGTCCTCCTGCTTTTCAATGTTGACAGTTACCTGGAACCTTTATGCTTTTCATTCGGTTTAGCTACGTTCTTTTTTCCAGTTCAGCAAATTTCGAAGACGCAATCGCTGAATAGTCAACAGTCACTCGCAGTGTTCCCAGTCTTGCGGACACCATCTCGGACGTTGCTGCATGAATCAGTGTTGCTGTCATTGCCTGGAGGCTTCCCTTAACTGAGGGAATACTTTCAAGATTACTACTTTTCAGTTGTTGCTGCTGCTCATCAGTCGGCTCCACATTAATTCTGCTAGTCACACAGCTATTAACCACTGATGTGACTGTCTTCGTCCTCAGCGAGCACAATGCCAATGAGATTGCCACTATTTTTCATTGCGTCTGTGTACTCTTTTCAATCAGTGATGTGGCCGCAGTTTGAATTAGCATAGATGATTTTGTACAATACCGCTGCTTTTCTGTCGCCACGCCCTTAAATGAGCACACTGCTGCTGCCTGTCTGACTGGCAATTCGCCTCATAGTTATGTGACTTGCTATCAATTCACATTAATATTTCGAGTAATTGCAGCCAATAAAACATGTGCACGGAAAAATTTAGCATTTATTATTGGTCAATAAGCCTTTTTTTTAAGGTCCCGCAGATCAGAATAATTACCCTTTTGGGAATGCATAACTGTTAGAATTCTTGTGGATTAGGGTTTAACAATACTACCAGGTACAATATTTCCCAGTAGTAGTGAGGTTCCCCTATTATTCTTATTATCATTGATTGACAATACTAGACCTCATTGTCAGGCGTGGCTAACAGTCTTCTCTTATACAGATCATCACTGTTAGCCTTTCACCTAGTTCATCGTACTATAAAACATTTTTTTGATGGAGGATTTTTTTTCACAAATCACATAGACTTTTATTTTTATTTTTATTTATTTTTCACACTTTTTTTTGGTGATTTCACTACACTACAACTCTCAAAAAACCGTATATTATCTTCTTTATCACAAAATCCCTTTATTATGACTCTTTGACTTCCAGTAAATCTTGCTGCTCTGTGTTTCCGTCGGGGTGTATGTATTGTGCTACTTTCTTAAAAAGCCATTAATGAATCTTGATGCTTGCCACTCTCTAAAGTCATTACTTCCTCATGAATCACTCTTCGTTCTCCTCCAACAGATGCTTTTTCTGTTACCAATCTTCTGCAGGATTCTCGCTGCCAATGGATTGACACTGAAATCATATCAGGCTCTTTGAATTTGGGTGACGCTGTCCTTACTAGTTGCTACTATTTGGCGATGACTCGATCATCTGTGCATCTCTGGTATTAGTTGTCGATATTCGTCTCTACGGCCTTTGCTCATAGAGCCCCGCACGAGACGATACTTCCACCGTCAATTAGCCTGCTGCTACGCCTACTGCGTTTATTGCCCTTAATCAGTTTCCGACCTCCAATAAATACAGCTATTATTAGCTCCTCAGCTTCAAGCTCTCGGCCGTCTGTTATTGAGTGGTTTCAGAGCGTCCTTTTACTCAATTAGAGTTTCTCACAGTCTTGCTGCCCTTTGAATTAATACACGATTTTCAATCTGAGTCGTTTTATACTCTTTGTCCTTATTTTCCATACCTGCTGAATGCATCAATCGAATTACCGCCAATCTTGTGACATGTCAAAATGCCATGCGCACCCTTCAATGCTGACACCTTTTGAGCGTTATCGTCAATCTGTTTTGTCACCTCTCTTTACGGCTTCCTTGCTGCTTCTCGTCAACTTGTGCCCTGCTACGAAGTTGAACGCTGACAGCTAATAGCTGGCGATTCAACCTTCAATTTTGCTCTACTACGGTCAATCAGTTATTCCGCGCTCTTTTCAGTGTATCAGTTGCTAGCCTTTTACGGTGCGAGTGACGGACCGGCCTACTACTGCGTTATAGCCTCTTGTCTCTGTTTTTGAATCGTCGCTATACAGAGTCTTCCTGAATTTTAATGCTGACAATTATTTGTAACCTCTGTTCTTTTCATTTGGCTTAGCTACGTTCTTTTTTTTCCAGTTCAGCAACAGTGATCATTACTCGCAGTGTTCCCAGTCTTGTGAACACCAGCTCGTACGTTGTTGCATGAATCAGTGTCGCTGTCGTTGCCTGGAAGCTTCCCTTAACTAGGGGAATACCTTCAAGATGACTACATTCAGTTACTGCTGTTGCTCATTTATCGGCTCCACATTAATTTTGCTGGTTACACATCTATTAACTACTGATGACTGTCTTCGTCCTCAGCGAGCACCATGCTAATGAGACTGCCACTATTTTTCATTGCGTCTGTGTACTCTTTTCAATCAGTGACGTGTCCGCAGTTTGAATCGATGATGTTGTACAATACAGATGCTCCCTGTCTGACTGGTCTGCTGGCATCAACTTTTCGGTAATCTTCAAGACTACTTCTCTCGCTGCACACCAATTGCACTTTCTCGCTTTGTTCCCCGCCAATAGTCAACACCTGGGCTATCGATTGAAGTTCTGCTCGTGTACCGCTGTCAATTCAACTGTCAGTCTTCTGCTGCTCGTCTCCGTTAGTGTTTGGGTAATCTGTCCCTAAATGTAGCTTGTTAAGAATAAACATCTACCAGAGCGCTGTTGCGTACTGCTGCCATTTCAATGTTGACCCTCCGCTTCACCATCAGTGCAATGTTGGGCTCTGCGGTTGCTGATAAGTCGTCGTTGCAGCCTCACTTCGTTTATTTTCAATCAAGCAGCCCTGTTGCTTTTTAATCACTGGGAATCATGACTCCAATGCTATTGCCATCAGTCAACCCTGCTCTGCTATTTAGCGTTGGATCTTTACACAGCAGCTCTCCATCGTCGCTATCGAAGGTGGTCATTTATTATCGCAATGTTGCACTATAAGAGTCTCATTGTTCGCTGAGCAAGCAGTGATGCTGTTGTTGACAGTATTCAGCTGGCCTTTACTAAGTATGCTGCTAGTTTCCAATGACTGCCTTTACTCTGTCGCTTGAGGGTGCCATGCCAAGTACCAGTCAGAGTAGTCACTGTTCAATAATGGCCTCACTCCTAGTGCTACGCGAAGGCCGTTAAAGTAATGCCTGGCATGGATTGAAGTCCTGTCGTCACCTGTTGTGGTATTCAACTAGACGTGCAAACATAAACTTGTTTAACTATTAACTGTCAACGGTTGGTAGTCGTGCAAGGTTGTTGTCTGCGATCTCATCTGTTGGTCCCTACCATTGCTAATGTTGGAACGGTGTGTTGCTATTTTTGATCTCAGCGCTGTTCGTGACGCCACAGATTTCTTCTCATCTGTCAATGTGATGCTACTCTCAGGTCCTTCAATGCCGCAGAATCCGACTAGTTAGCCGAGGCTTTCAGTGTTTACTGGTTACATTGGTTGGAATGATGCTAAGTGTATATATAGATGGTGTGCACTTTCAATCACGACTTCGGCCAATCTGAGCACTGCTGCTGGCTCTTCAACTAGCATGGTTATATTCACTGCTGTCCTTAAATATGGGCGGTTCGTGACGGCTGGGACTTTCCATTGTCTATTGGTTAGTTTTGCTGCAATTCTGAAGGATATATAACAATATTTGAAGTGAATTAGACGTAGATCTCGAATCGTGCAATGTATTTCAACTGGTGTTTTCAAGAGATGCACATTAGCTGAGCCGTTGGAAAAGAAATTAAATAAATGCTATGGGATATCATGTTTAAAGGGCTAATAATTTAAATTTAACTATGATGAGTGCGATCAAAGAGATGCGCTGAAAAGCTCTACTTTGATATACCAGAACTTCCCAGCCTCAGTAATGTGCTCTGTTGGTGTACCGGTACAGGATGGTATAGAAGAGGTATGTGAACGTGTATGGTATCGATAAAGAGCGTCTTAGTAGTGCGCTAGCATGATGTCCATAACTGTAATATAAAAAACGTTGCTAAATGAAGTAGTGTAGTTCGATGTAAAATTCATTTTAAATAGATTTAATGATTTTATGAGAATTATAAGGAGTGTAGAAGTTGCGATATGGCCAGGGAGATACCAAGCAAGTTTTCGTTGTTACGCTTATCGTAATACTATATTCCGTAGCCTAGCAGAGACTCGGAGACTGCAATGGATATATTTGAGAGAACCCGCGAGTGCTATAGAAAGTCCAGTAATGTGCGAAGCTGATATGTTGGTGGAATGTAGCACTATGATAGGCTGTGTTGTTGATAGAAGAAATGCGGAACCTTCTTTATTTGTAAAAGAAAGATTAGAGAGATCTCTTACAGTATGTTCTAAAGTAGTAGATTAGTAATTGAGTGTCAAAAACGTCTACGTTTGAAAAGTGTCTAGTGCTAGAGGGAATCAAGCTATACCAACGCACTGTCAATTTATTCTTGTATTGCTACTTACGCTTTTTGGTGGTAGCTTAAGCGGTTTAGTTTACGTGAAAATAAAGTAGTAAATATGAAGAAGGCCTCAGTAGTTTTCTAGCTGCATCTAATAGCCTATCAGTGACATCCGATACGGTTTGCTATCATAAGAGAGGTGTTTTGTAGCTAGGATGTGTCTAGTAGTGAGTTATCCCAGCGTCTCTAATGCTGTTAGTGCTTAATGAAGGGTGTTGGTTGTTTACTAGCGCAGCTTCTTGTAAGGTCTTAAACGGACTAAGAGATTTAATACGTTAAGAAAGGATAATGTGTTTGCAGTAAGTAGATGATGATTTAATAGGCCGTAATACTATATAGCTGGAGCAAAGTATATCCACATTTTGGCCTGAATATTTATTACTGGAGGTTTTTTTCTTAAATCACGTGGATCTTTTTTTTTTTTTTTTATTCGCACTTTTATGTGATTTCACTACACTACAACTCTCAAAAAACCATACCGGTATATTCTCTTCTTGACTACAAGATCCCCTTATTATGACTCTTTGACTTGCAATGAATCTTATTATTCTGTGTCTCTGTCGGCCTGTATGGATCGAGCTGTCTTCTTTGAAGAGAGTTCACTGAGTCTTCCTGCTCGCCTATCTTCGACACCATTACTTCGCTGTTTTTCAATCAATGCGCCTATTGCAACTTTTCTGCCAGAAGCTTGCCGCCAACCGATTATCATTGCAATCTTAATACGGTCTTTACTTTGGAAAGATGATGTCTTTAATGGCTACTGTTTAGCCAATGCCAGATCATCTAATAGAACCTTTGGTATTAGCTCCGAATGTCCGTCTTTGCGGCCGCTCGTAGCAAAGCTCTCCCTCTGCGCTTGCCACCTATCAGCTTCCGCCTTCCAACAACTACAACTCTGGTATTGGCTTTTCAGCTTCTAGCACACGGCCGTCCGTCACTATTCCCTACAGCCATCAACCAAATTACCGCTCATCTTGTGATCTGTCGAGAGACCTGGCAAGCTTGAGATTCGCCGCTATTTAATCAGTCTCTTACCGTCACTCGTTACTCTTCAACATTACTGCTAATGACCACTACGACAAGAACAAAGTTGCGGTACTCGGAGCCCCTTTGTTGCACAGCTACTGGCTCGCAACTCTTGAGCCACAGTTCACCAATGAAAATTATCTTGCGGCCATCAAGCTACTCTTAAGTCTTGTGCCCGGTGGCACTGCTATTCAGTTCGTTATAGTAAATTGGTGCTCTCTAATCAGTACTGTGGTCAGCCAATTCTCAATCGGTCTATCGCTGCTCAATCCTCGAACTTCGTTCCTCAGACTACCACCACTTTTCAACGTCGCATGGTCTTATTCCGCACGTTACGGCCTCGATAAATAATTGCTTCGCATTTGATCCTCTCCAACAGTAATAACGCTGCATCCACTACATGAATATTACTGGTAACGCAGCTGATCTCCAAATCGTCTCTTCACATTCTCTGCAAATCAAGTGCTACTGCCCTGAACCGTAACATTGCTGTTACTTTCTGCTCTCGCTTGGAATACCGCCCGCCAATAGTTAGCGCCTCGGTCATGGACTGAAGTTCTGCTGCTATTAGATGCATGCTGTGACTGTCAGTATTCTGCTGCTCGTCGCCGTTGTCGGTGTTTGGGTGGCTAGTTCCTGCTTGAGTACCTTGGATCTCAAAGTGCCGTTACGAACTGCTACTACTCCAAAGTATCTGGGCCTCCTCAGGGCAGCACTGATCTCTACTATTGCGCCTAAATCATCCCTGCCACTTCACGAGTCTCGTCAATCACTGACTGATAGTTTTTCTGCTCTTCAAGTACTGTTAGTCCTGGTTCAATGTCTATACTATTGTCGTTATTGCCGCGTCTGTTGGTGCACATCGACACCCATTCGCGAATCAATCGTAGCTGGTAAAAGCTCTTCAAGAGTCAGGTTGTTGGTAGCATTCAGCCGACCTTTACAGTTCTGCTTTACACTGCTGCCTTACTTCTGTTGCTTGAGGTTGATATGTTAATTAGCTGTCAGAGTTGTCACTGTGACCCTCTGGTGCTGCCCTATGGAGCTTGTTAAAGTGACGATTGATGTCTTATCGTTGACTGGTATTGCGATATTCATCAAGTAAACATGCCGACATGAATTAGGTTAATTGTTAACTGCCAACGGTCAGTGGTCAGTGGTCGCGCAAGGTTGCAGCTCGAAGGCTATCTGTTGCTCTCTACCATTGCTGGAACAGCGTGTTGCTATATTTATTGGTATTCAGAGACAAACATCAAGTGAAGCTACGTAATATGTAAATAATGTATACAATTTTCAATCGCTGCTCCGGCAATCCATCAGGTTACTACTGCTGGCTCTTCAACTGGCATGGGCATTCTCACCACTGCCCATAAATCAGCGCTGCTGAGACGTCACAGACAGTCCTTTTCATCTGTCAGTGTGATGCTACTCTTCAGCGATAGTCAAAGTACCATGAATGAGCCCAGAGCTCCAGACTACTTAGAGTCTACTAGCTTCCTTTGTTACAACTCTGGCAGATATTAAAGTGAGGGAATATAAAATAAATTAGACGGAATTATCGAACTGTGCAATGGATTAGAGCATGGTTTCGACTTGTAGCGTTGGTTGCTTTACATTTTTATTACATATTCTTGATAGCATGTTATTTAAATTGATAGGATCTAAGTTGTTAGCCAGCGCAGCGCCCGTCAGTATTATTGAATAGGCGTGATGGCTTCGGATGTTTTGGAACAGCCAAGTGCCACATCTCCATTCTTGCCTTGATTATTTGCTGATGGAGGATTTTTTAAAATCACGTGAATCTTTTTTTTTTTTTTTAACTCACACTTTTTTGTGACCATCTATTCTCTCTTATTGACAACAACCTTCCTTCATTATGGCCCTCTTACTTCTAATGATCTTTCCTGCTCTTCTGTCAGGCTGCGTGTGCAACTCTGATACCCTTATTATTTAGATTGCCGCTGATTTGGTGTGCTGTCAAAAGGCCAGCCTTCAACGCCATTACTCCTCGATGAATCACTCTTTTGCCCTTCTTCAATCCATGATGCGTCCGTTGCTACTGTTCTGCAGGACTCTTGTCAATTGATTCATACGGCCGTTGCTAATAGAGCCTCTCAACAGACAGTACTGCTGCTATGCTCGCTGCATCCATTACCTTAATTAGTTTTCGGCTTCCACTAACTACAACAATAGCTCTTTCAACTTCTAGTTCTCGATCATTCGTTATTGAGTGGCTCCAGAGTGTCTTCGCAGTCAATCAGAGTCCTGTCACCTTTTGAAATTGCTTCACTTTCAATTCGTGTCGTTCTGTGTTTTCTATGTCTCTATTTTTTCATCCAATCAAATTATCGCCAATCTTGTGATTTGTCAAAATGCCACACTGTTATTAGCTCTTCAACTTCTAGTACTCGATCGTTCGGTATTGAGTGTCTCCCGAGCGTCTCCGCACTCTATCAGAGTCGCTCATAGTCTTGCTACCTTTTGAAATTACATCAATCTCAATGCAAGCCGTTCAGTGATTTCTCTGCCACTAATTTCCATATCTGCTGAAGCCATCAATCGCACTACCGTCAATCTAGTGATCTGTTCAATTGCCACCCTCTCTCGCCGACACTCTTTGACCGATCTGTTATAGTCAATCGCTCTTTACCGCCGGTATTCAACCACGGCTTACTGCTATTGAATCAGTGTTTGACCGTGGCTTTGAATGTGGCCTGCCAACAGCTGGCGTCTCGATCAACAACTCAACTTCAACCATTCAACGACTGTCAATCAGTTATCCACTGCTACTCTTTAAGCCTTTCAGCTGCTATCCTTTTACGGAGCTGGTGCTGGACTGGCCTACTACTCCACTGCATTCTAACCTCATTGTTTCTGTTTTTGCAAATGAATGAACGTCGCACAGAGTCCCACTGCTTTTCAATATTGACGCCGTTGACAATCATTCGGCCTAACTATCTTTACGCACTTCTACGACTACATTTGTTCTTCTTTCCAGTCCAGCAAATTTCCAACACACAATCGGTGAGCAGTCAACCTTCGCTCACAGTGTCCCCAGTCTGCTATCAAGTTGAACGTCAGTACTTGAATTAGTGTTACTGTCATCGCCCGGTTGCTTCCCTTTAACTGAAAATACCTTCAACATGACTACTTTTAAGTTCCAGCTGCTGGTCGTCAATTGGTTCCACATTAATTTTGAAACTTGGCCAGTTACACAGCTATCAATCATCGCTGTCTCTCGTCCTCAGCGAGTGCAATACTAAGCTGATTTCCGCTTTCTTTCAGCATTGCGTTTGTGTATTCTTTTCAATCAGTGCTCTGGCCGTCGTTTGGAGTTTGTTCCTGAATGTACCTTGGCCTATCAGAGGGTTGTTGCGTACTGCTGCCATTCTAATGTCGACTCTGCGCTTCATGATCAGTGCAACGTTGGGCTCTGCGGTCGCTGATAGGTTGTCGTTAAAGCCCTACCAATCTCCTCGCTAGCTTTCAATCAAACGGCTCTGTTGC
>JAJMKT010000596.1:0-10272 GCA_030563985.1 Geotrichum restrictum
TTTTTTTTTTTTTTTTTTTTTTTTTTTTTTAGGCATTTTTACCTAGTTGACATACTTCGAATTTCTCAACCTTAGTGGTATACTGTTCTATTTAAACTCCTGTACTAGTTTCCTCTCTGTCGGTTGGCTTTTTTGCAACTTCACAGAAGTGACTACAAAAGTGAAAACTGCGACTTCTTACCTGACAATTAATTTGGTGGCAGACCTTACTTGACATCAAAGGTGTCTTCGACAACATCAGAGAAGACAAACTCGTTGAAGTTTTAACCGAAATCCACTTATATGGACCTTCCTCACGTACCAGTCAACGGCGATCAACACCAACGTTACTCTTCTCATAAATGCCTTCGAGCATTTCACCAGGTGAAGTAAGAAATTTACTACAGTGTGCCGAAGAAGATAAGAGAGAACTGATCCACTTCTCTGCGAGACTCTACGAGAAAAAAGACTCGAAATTTTCTCCAGCCTACTTTTAACAGGCATCACTAACCCGACTGATACACTAGTATGCCCAAAAAAAAAGGTCAGTGAGGCCCCTGGGGGTCTATATGGACTACGAGCTGAAGTTTGACATGTGCATACCGTAAAAAAAAAAACATTCGCACCGCAGTTGTGAGAGCAGTAGGCATCTTAAGTAGCCTCTTAAATTCCAAATACGGGCTCCAGCTGGAGTTCGTGAGAAACGTCATAAAAAAAACTCGATTAGAACAATCGTATCCTTTGTTTTGCGAAACCTGGTACCCAGACATTATGGACCTCGTGAGGCCAAATGAGATTCCGACAGGCCGGCCTGTTAATATATCACCTTTATAACGCAGCCGAAAGGCAGCAGGAGTAGGTCCAAGGAAAGCTGGGTATGCCATCCATAAACAGTTTTCATAAAATTCTTAACTGTATTTACAAAACTATTTGTCCACCAGCTACGTACGTACTGGCCTGAAAATCGCAAATAGCTAACTCCCAATAAAACTCCCAGACAATTGGAAAATAACGCTTACTCTAAAAATATCCGACAACCTCCAGACTTTGCGATATCGTCAGAAAAAGCTTTGGCCGTAACTCAGCAATAACTAACACCCCCTTGACGTTTAGTTTTAGCTTTAAGAGAAAGTATTACAGGCTTATAAACCTCCAATTTTCAATTTAACATAGTTTTTTTGCAGCAAACGCTCTAAAATTTTCAAGAAATGCTTACAAATATCCGAGGTCTCTTGGCCCAGTTGGTTAAGGCATCGTGCTAATAACAAAGTTCTTCTTCAAAGTTAACGCGAGGATCGGCGGTTCGATCCCGCCAGAGACCATATCTTTTTGTCTGTTCTCTCTTTGGTCAGGCCTACTACGTATGGAAGCTTTTTGTGTAGAGTTGTGAAGTCCTGTGTGTGGGGTGGCACAGTGGTGGTGTTCCTACGTAGTGAACACGATTTTTTTTTAATCAAACAAAAGAAACACACACCTCTTAACAAAAATATTAATATTGTGACGACGCCGGTAAAGAAGGATACACTGTACCGGTATATACCGAGGTGCTAGGAACTTGCTAATTTTCTTCTGAAAGAAAAATTAAGGTGACGTTATTTACATATGTCTTCCCTGGGTACCGTTAAGATAAATAAATTACTGTAATATTTGATTGAGTCTCTTTGAATTCTTAATTTGGAATTAAGATGCTCTCTCCATGGAGGGAAAGTGGGAGACTATAAAATATAAAAAATTAAAAAAGGATTTAAAAAAAAAGCTGGTTTTAAACATATACAGTATAATATAACCGGTATATAAGTTTTTTTTCAGATGAATATCGCGATATCCCCCCCCCCCAGGATCCGGACTCCAGGAGGGCGCCTATGTATCGTCTACCGGTAGGTCCGGTGCATATGCGATGGTCTCAAAATATTCCTATTGGTGAATAATTGCTTGCCAATCAGTTGTGTCATACAGTTACATTCTGTACGTTGCGGGGCTAGGGGTACAGGTTATTTGTGTCTTTTCCTCTCCTCGCATGTAGACTATGCGAGCTCACACTCTCAGAGTGTTAATTACTGTAATTTGCTTCTCTGTAATTCCCAACTTCGTTTCCTTTTATTTATTTTTTTCATATATATATTGTGCCATCCATCCTCATTTTTTCTTTTCTCTCATCTCCTTTCTCCCTATAACTACCTCTCTCTCTCTCTCTCTCTCTCTCTCTTTTTATTTTTTTATTTTAACAATATGCCAATTGAACAATTAGACAACGGCACAGTTCTCATCACCACGCCTGATGGGGATACGGCCGTCACTGTCCTTTTGTACGGAGCTACCATCTTGTCCTGGAAAACTCACGGTATTGAACAACTTTGGCTCAGCGAGTCCGCCAAGCTTGATGGGTCTAAGGCTGTGCGTGGCGGAATCCCGCTCGTTTTCCCTGTCTTTGGTCCACCCCCACCTGCGCTCAAAGCAAAAGGGCTCGTTCAACATGGGTTTGCGCGCACTTCGACGTGGGAATTGCTTGGCCAGACTGCTGCTACTACTAGTAACCACATTGAGGCTCAGTTCGGGTTGGGCCCAGAAGCCGTTGAGCCCCAGGAACTGCGTAACGCGTGGCCCCATGATTTTACGTTGATTTATACTGTGGCTATTGATGGCCAGTCAAATACGTTGCGGACTATTATCTCTGTTGAGAATCCGGATGTTGGCGTCAAGTCGGCGCCATGGGAGTTTAACTGGTTGTTTCATACTTACTTGAAGATCCCTGAGATTAAAGAAATTGGCATTACGGGCCTTTTGGGTGCACCGGTCACTGATAAAGTGACCAAATCCGATTACAAGGAAAAAAACACTGTCGTGTTAATTAAACAAGAGGTGGACCGGGTCTATAAAAACATGCCTACCCACTTGATGCCTGTCATGATAAGTGACACCAAACATCAGAAACTACTCTTCTCTGTCGTGCGCCAGGAGTTGGAAGACGTTGTGATTTGGAATCCATGGGCTGAAAACGCCAATTCTCTCTCTGATTTCTCGCCAAAGTCGGGATTTCACCAAATGGTATGTGTCGAGACCGGAACTGTCGGAAGATTTGTACAATTAGGTCCTGGTGAAAAATGGGAGGCCTCTCAGACCATTACCGCTCATCTATAAAGTACAGTAACGTAAACAATAGACTACATTGCTCATCGTTCTGAAGGATGTTATTATATTTAGCACAGAGTTCACTTCTTTTTTTTTTACTCGAGAGAAACTCTTTGATTTTAGTATAATATAAAAACACATGGGATTGTAGGCAGAATTCGAACGACAGTTTGTGGGAGAAAAAGAATATCCTATATAAATGAATAGAAACAGATTAAAAATAAAATAAAAGAAGACAGTAAAAACATGAAAGAAACGAGAATGAAACGATGAACGAATCTTAACATTGGCATCCTTGGGCTGATCCTGATCCGTTGTTAGCAGTCAGATCTAGACGGCCTCCATTGACAGCATCTGCGCCACCTCGGCCTCCAGAAGAGGCTCCGCCAGCACCACCCACTGACCTCTTTGCAGACTCCTCTGGGATCTTGCCCGCAATTGACAAAAAGACGTCACGAACGTGCAGTCCCGATTTTGCTGAGGTTTCAAAGAAAAGAAGTCCCTCAGAATCAGCTAATTGCTGACCCTCTTCTTTTGCAACCTTGCGCACAACAGCGTCATCATCTTCGTCATCATCTTCGTCATGGGCATTGTCGGCGGTGGTGGCATCTTCCTCGTCATCATCGCCAGCGTCCACTACTGACTTCTTGGCCTTCTTGTCATTCTTGACGAGATCAAGCTTGTTTCCGACCAAGGCAATGACAATTCCGGGACTTGCTTGTGCCTTGAGCTCATTAACCCAGTGTCTGGCTTTGATGAATGAAGTTGGCTTCGTGATGTCGTATACTACCAAGGCACTCTGTGCGTTTCGGTAGTACATGGGGGCAAGTGAGGCGAATCGCTCTTGACCAGCAGTATCCCTAAAAAACAAAAACAGACCACAAGTTAGTATTTTACTCCAGTGCTATTAGGGAGGCAACAAAGAAAAGACAGAGAGAACGAGGACTCCAACAAACATACCAAATCTCAAATTTTATCATACGGTTCGGCAAAGAGCATTTTTGTGTCAAAAAGGCAGCTCCGATTGTAGGTTCTATGAGATAGTTAGCATTGCAAAACATACAAGCATTCGGCAGGCTAAATCAATCATCCTGATCCGCGCCCAGTGTTGTGTCTTCACGTTGGAGGGTGAGGGAAGACACACATCCAGGGTCTGGTCAGATATGAATTGGGTGGCACCTAGGGCACGAAAATAAAAAAAATAAAAATAAAAAAAGCATGGCTCTACTACGCACCTTTATTTTCCTGGAAATCGTTGCTAACGAACCGCAAGACTAGCGAGGACTTGCCGACAGCAGCCTCTCCTAAGAGAACCAGTTTTACAGAGGTAGTTGGCTTATTTGCGGGTGGTGCGAGATCCATTGTAAATTTGTATGTTGAAGTAGTCTTAGGGAACTTGGTTTTTAGTGAACTGTGGTGGTGGCTGATAGGGAATAATTGGGAAGAGAGAAGGAAAATGTTGTTTAAAATGGTCGCTTGTCAGGATAAAAAATAAAAATAAAATTTTAACATGGCTGACTCATCGCAAGTATATAAAGGCAGCATTTTCCTCAATATTTCAAAAAAAACCGCAACAAAGCAATGAAGAAATTAATTCTGACGCCAAAGCAAATTCTTAAAAGACCCCTCGAGATCCTTAAAGGACCTTCCTATGAGCCTTTCTAGCATTGGTCTTAAGCAGACTGAGAGTTGGTAAAGGTTTTGATGTGAAGTGCTGGTGTGCGGCAAAAATCACTTGATCTTATCTGAGCTTTTCTCGCCATTGATTAATTACTCCATGGATTCCAATCGAGCATACCTGAGTTGATATATATAAAGACAACTTGTAACTTGGTAATAATAATAATGATAATAGTAATAGTTGAGCCAAACACTGCCCATCACTTGAAGATGTTGGAAATATCAAATGGCCAGGGATACTCCATCTCCTTGTCAAACCCAAGTTTGACCCACGGCAAGCCTGTAATCTCATTGGCCATCAAACGAATATCCCTCTTCTGCAAACATCCCTCTACAATCTTCTTGGCTCCAGCCCAGCTAGTGCCATCTTGCGCGGCAGAGCTACCCGACTTAGACTCGTAGTCCTTGTACGTCAGCCAAGACCACTCCACACGCGCAATGCGGTGGGCGGTACGCCCACGTTGACGGTTGGTGGCATTAGGTGGTGGATCAAAAGGTAGGCGGCCCTCCATCATCGCATACAATAAAACACCCAAGGCCCAAGAATCAGTCTGTCGGCCATCATAGGGTTGTCCCATCAGTAATTCAGGTGGTACGTAGTCCTCTGAACCGCAGCGGGTTGTGAGCATAGGATCTTCCGGGTCTATTCGACGTGATAAACCCATATCCGTCAGTGTGGCTATTGATTTTGGATAATTTTCATAGTCTTCAATCTCAAATATTTCTGGCACAGGAACATTTAATAAAACGTCTTAATCCCAGGTTAGCACTTGTTAGCAAATACTTTGAATGTACTTACTCTCCAGTTTGATGTCTCGGTGAACAACATTGTTTTGATGTAGAAATTTGACTGCCCGCGCAACATCACCGAAAATACGGCGAGCCAACCCGACAGATATTTGGCTTCGCTGGCTAGCAACAAAGTCAAATAAGTCTCCACCAGCGCAATGTGGTAACACCATTAATGCAGAAGAACTGTCCATGTTGAACGCATACATGCGGATCAGCGAAGGGTATTGAATAGCCTGCTCACAGTTAGAAACGCGTAAAATATTAAAAGGAATTGGGCTGTTTAAATTACCTTGAGAATGTCAATTTCTCGCTTCAGTCCACCCTCCATTCGCTCGCGGGAATGTTGCTCTGCAGACCCAATGTCGACAATCTTGATGGCCACCTTGTAATTGAGCGCTTGGCCTTGTAACTCTGGCTTTAGATATCGATCTGCAGGACATGCGAGTAGAACTTTACTGAATGCACCGCGACCTAGTTGTTCAATTTCATTCCACGTTGATTTGTGCATCTCAGTATCATAAGCTTCAAAAACTCGTTCTGGAATCAGCGGAACTTTGTGAGATTCATGAAGATGATTACTTCGCTTACTAGGGATTGATACGGGTTTGGTAGCCACTGGGCCAGCTATTAAGCCGTGGTCGATAGAGTTGAGAAACTCCGACCTGGTCTCAGTTGCAGTTGTAGTTGGCGTAGTGGAACCTCTCATAGAACCAGGCTTAGCTTCTAGAGTAGAAGTTGGGAATGTGGATGGGGCCTGCGTTGCAGCAGTGAGAATAGGTGAATTCAAAATTTCGTTAATTTCTTTCCTACAAGACTCGCTTTGTGGAGGAATGCTCCTATTTTGAATAACATGAGATTTTGGAGATTCTGGGGATTCTGGAGATTCTGGCGAGGAGCCATAATGTCGCTCTGTGATCTTGGCTTTGTGGAAATTATTGTTTGTTTGAGAAAGATCAGGTTTAGCCCCAAACTGAGACGAGAATGGCTTTTTTGGACTTGTTCTTGATTCCTCTCTCTTCATTTTGATAGGCATTGGCGATCCACCAGAAGCCGCCCTCGGACCAGACACTGCATGGCCTGGAGTTGTAGGTTCTTGATTGTCCTCATCAGTCGCGCTATCGGATTCTGAAATTGATTTTCGAGGTGTCCGCTGTTTTCCCACACGCAACGCTCCACGTTTGTTCTCTGGTGATGAAACAGGTCTCTGTCTTCGAGGTGGCGATACAGGTGAAGGCGTGTAATAATTCATGTTTCTGACAGTTGCAGCAATTGGGACATATTCACTAACAGACCGGTTGCCATTTCGTTTGGGTGAAACTTTGAGAATGCCTAGTTCGCCCTCATTGTGTTCACTAAACCTCCCTTGAGCAGTGTTCGTGGTGTCAGTTAAAACACAGTCAGAGTCGTCGCTGACATCGGTATTACTGCTGTTAGGAGGTAGGTGAACAACTTTAGCAAGAAAAGGCGGAGACCTCGAGCAGCTTGTGGAACCAACTGAACTCGGTAAGTTTTTATTTACATGGTAGCTTGTTTTGTAAGGCGTGGAACGATCAACGCCATACCTCAAAGCCGAACTGCGAATGGATGGGGCTCTTGATATCGTGGCAGTTGGGGGACTTCTGCCGTTGAATGCTTTAAAAACAGTAATAAAGCTGTCTCCAGGTAGAAGAGGCGAAGGGAGAGGTGTCAGGTCGTTGTAATATGTAGAAGAAGATGGAGATTCATTTTTGGAGTTGATTGAGGATGTGGCAGATAATGGGGGCGAGTGTGAGGCTGAAGTAGTCGGTAAGGGAGGAAGAAGAATAGTGTTCTTTGGTATACTGAGTGTTAGATGGTGCAAGCTCTTCTGAACCAGATCTCCAGGAATGTGAAATAAACCATTGTTTGAAAAACTAGACGACGAGTCTCCGATTTTCGAGTCTCCAATTCTGTCAACTGAGTGAGCCCCAGTGAGCGCTTGAAAGGGGGTCATCATGGAGTTGTTAGACGTGTTGAGTGCTTGGTACGTTTCTTCTGAAGAGGAAGCAGTAGTAGATGAATATGAAGATGAAGATGACGAAGATGGTTGCGGGTAGCCGGGGAATGAGGAGGTGGGATCCACGTACCCCAGACTAGTAGGTAAACCGTCATAGGGAGGTTCCAGCCCGTTGTTCTGATTGGGGGCTTTACCCATGGGTGCTAATGGCGGAAGGAAGTCCAGATTAGTGTTTTGCGAGAGAGAAGGCGGGTTTTTGTGTGAATTTTCGATTGTCGTAAGCTCATTAATTTTTTTTCCTTTGTTTTGAGAGCAGTCATCAGTCAGAGAAAAATGCTTATCCAGGAACTGGGTTTGCGAGCAACCAGTGTTGCTAGTAAATTTAGAGCTGGTGTGTGGTAGCTTATTGGTGGATGCTGGGGTGGAAGTTGATGCAGCGCGACCAGAGGAAGTGATAAGGGAAGAGACAGACGAGAGGGAGGAAGAGCATCCATCCGTAGGGGTGTCTGGCGAAGTGAAACACGAGGAAGGAGGGCTGGGCTGTGGATCATTAATCTTGGTCAGCGTAGCAACGCCAGAAGCAATGGGTTCGGGGTTGCCTGAGTTATACGCGGTCATGACGGTGGTGTTATCACAGGCACAATTTGATCTGTGAAGGGCATTTTCTGACATTCTCAAAATATATAATAAAGCAGGCACGCGGTATTACTGATGCCGTCAAAAGCTGGCTTTGGAAGCAAGCAGCAGGACTGAGACTGATATGTGTTTGGTATACAGCAGCGTGGGCCTATGATTGACAAATAGGCGGATCCAAGAGATGGAGGATAAGAAGAGGCTTGAGGGGAGAGAGGGAGAGGGAAAAAGGGTGCTGAAGAGAAAAAAAGCAGAAAGAAAGAGGGTAAAATAGGGAAAGCCTCTTGTTTGATTTGGGGTGTAGCATTACATACAAAAGCGCTGGTAGACTCTACCGGTAGACTAGACTATATAAATACAAAGTACTACTGTAACTATAGCTGCTAGTATAGCACATAGAAAGAACGTGTCGTAGTGGGAGAAAAAGAAAACTCAAAAGGAATTGCTTTTTAGGTTGCTGATGCGACCAAGATATCAAATCAAAAAAAAAACCAAATCGAAATTAAATGAAATAAAAATACTTCAGGCCTGAATTCAAGGCTTCAATTGTAACGCCCCTGGAGTTCAGAGTCTCACCAGAGTCTGACCAGATCATGATCACGACCCTCTCTCGGTTTACTTTTTTGAACTGCTTTGCCAGAACCGTTAGCCGTCATGCCGGCCTCAAAACACACGTACGTGTACTTTAAGACTCTATGGACTAAATAAGCACAAAAACTAGCTTTAGCTTATTCATACAACTGTATCCTGATCTCTGTCCTACGCGCCTACGTAACCCTTACAAGCTCTACAAGGTAACACATCCACTAATTATCCTACACCGGCCCAATTTGATTACTCTCTTTCTCACGACCTGCCTACAAGTCACCGGTGAAGCATATGTCAGAGGGGCTGAAGCTGGGCTGAAGCTGGGCTCTGAGCCCCTGGGTACGAGGTGGAGAATTCATTACCGGTAAATCATGAGTCGAAAATACCTGCTACAGTAGCTAGCTGTATAAAATCATATGAGATCATTGCGCACAAGAAGAATATTTCTCAAGGCTCAGAACATGCCGGTATGCCAATGATTGGTCTGTCGACTCTGTCCCATGAGTCCCCATGAGTCATGACTGTCATGACATTAATTAATTCTATTCGAATCTACTGTACCTGGGTGGCCAACTATATCATTTCATCAAAAGAACCTACCAGAAGGCTTTCTGTTCGCCCGTTTCGGTCTTTGTGAGCCACCAGCGAGGTACCCTCCCAGCAGCTGCTCCCCCAGAGCAAGCAATACAAGGATTTGATTGAGTTGCGGTTGAGGGCCTTATGCTACTAATAATTATCTTGTCAGTGTTACGTAGACTAGTAACTAGCTCCAGCTGCTCTAGTGCAGAGCTAACCTGGCCAACTGCAATGCTCTTGATAAACTGGACTAGTCTAATGATTCCAAATAGTATCATGATATATGATATCAATCACATCAGCTACATCACGATTTAGCAACAAGCTTACTATTCTTTATCATACTCGTATATTCTACCCTGACGTATTCTCGGAACCGGCAACATTGCTTGCTAATACCTACTCATTCCTACTGTAGGTTATAGTGGAGAGATGGATCCGGTCTGGAGTTATAAATATATATATTTGTACCGGTACCTTATGTAGCCAATATAATTTTAATACACCATGTGCACATACTGTAGGCCCGGGCCAGTGTAGGGCCAGTGCAGGCCTGGTGAAAAATAATCTCAAACACACAAGAAACGGCCCCAACACTGTAACAAAAAGATAAACGTCACAGACAGGATTCGAACCTGCGCGGGCAGAACCCAATTCCTAAACGGCTACTTATAGATATAGCAGGGAATCGCCTTAACCACTCGGCCACTGGGACTTCGAATTTTTTTTTTTTTTTTCGTTCGGTTTATTATTCACTAAACTATTACTAATTTAATATATAATGGGCTTACTTTACCCCCCGAGGGGGGCATAAAGCCTTTTCAGCCCCTTTAGCTTAGGACTGAAGTTTGGGGGTTGTCGTTGTGGTTGTTTTGCGGTCAGGAGCTAACTCTGACGATATCGCGAAGTCTGGGAGTTGA
>JAJMKT010000597.1:0-10238 GCA_030563985.1 Geotrichum restrictum
TCAATGTTATCCTTACCAGTTACACCCCGAGGCACACCCCGAGGCACTTCCGAAACCTTCAAATCTCCCCACCCATTATGTTCAAACACCCACCCATTCCCCTCCTTCCCCTCCTCTCCCTTCCTCACCCCATGCGTCGACGCCGAAAACACCATCCGCGGCCTCTTACTTACATCCGGCCACACCTTTTCACACACCAAGTCATGGAGCCCCATTCCGTTTTGCAGAAACAAAATGGTGCTGCGCTCGTCGAGTGTGGTCCCGTTGTTGCCGTGTAGTTGTTGTAGCGCAGGAATGGTTTGGGGAATCTTGGTGCCTACCACTAGGTTGTCAATGTGCATGCTGGTGTGGCTGGTGTTGCTGGCCACGGGAAGGCCGAATGTTTGTGCAGACATTGCAGATAGAACTGTCTTGATGTCAATGGTGCTTCTGCCTAGGGAAGAGTCAAAGGCTGGCTTGCGGATGGTCAGGGTTCCGCCTCGCGCATTGTACTCGTCAACCCGAGCTTGCGAGCGTAAGAGGAGGGTGACGGATGGCGCAGAGCGCATGTTGGCGAGGGCTGAAGCCACTATACCGCCCATATTGCCTACTCCAAGGACATGAACACGGTTCTTCATTGGAGTAGTTGAAGATAAAGAAGAGAAGGTTTTGTTTTTTTTGTTTGTGATACAGCATACGGCTGAATCAGGGCAAGGGCAGGAAAATGAAAATTTTTATTTTGTAAAAAAGTTCTCCCAAGAGGCCTTTTCCCAGTCCCAACTGCTTTCTTTCTTTCCTTCAAAATCTAGTTCTGATCTCACACAAACACACATCACACACCATGTCAACCCCTACTCATCTCCCAGCCGAGACACTTCTCAAGAAGCGCAAGAACGCCGACAAACAGCGCGCAGAACGACTTGCCGCTGCCGCCGAACGCAGACCCGCGCGGTCCAACAAGGGTGTGCAATTCTCGCGTGCCGAAAAGTACGTCAAAGCCTACCGTGACGCCGAGCGCGAAGATACCCGCCTGAAACGGGTTGCCGAAACCCCTAATGATGTTATCGAGGTCCCCGCGCAGCCTCGTCTGTTGTTTGTGGTGCGTGTAGCGCCCGCGCCTGGTAATAAGGGCCAAAAGGTGGCTCCTAAGCCGCGCAAAGTGTTGCAGTTACTGGGGCTTTTGCAACCTAATAGTGGTGTCTTTGTGAGACTCACGGCGCAGACGGCCGAACTCTTGCGCGTGGTGGAACCTTATGTTGTGTTTGGGTACCCGTCGCTGGCGTCGGTGAGGAAGTTGGTGTTTAAGAGAGGGTATGGCAAAGTTGATAAGGTGGCCAAGACGCGTGTGGCCCTGACGAATAATGAAATGGTGGAATCGGCATTGGGTCAGTTTGGAATTATCTGTCTTGAAGATTTGATTCATGAGCTGTACAGCGTGGGACCCCATTTTAAACAGGCGGCTACGTTCTTGTGGCCGTTCAAGCTGTCGAGTGCAACGGGTGGATTCGGTGTGAGGTCAAAGATATATGAAGCTGAGGGAACCAGTGCGCAGTTGGAAGACATCAATGCGTTGATTGATGCACAGAATTAATTATTAAAATTAAAGACACCGAAGAAAGATAGAGCCGAGGTAAAATTACCCCAGAAAAAATACATAAAAAAGCAGTCAATTTCATTTCATTTTTTAAACCTTCTCAGGAACCTTTTCAAGAACCAGCAACAATGTCCTTTCCAATAGCTTTTCCTGCCTTTACGCACCCTGACAAGGCCATACCTGGTACCGGAGACTGGCTTATAGCCTCCGAGACACCCACCTACTACCTTTTGGAATTCAATGCACCACCGGACAACCGATTCTCCACCTCCTTTCTGTCGCACTACATTGACGCTCTCGACTACATCCGCCTCCACGGTGCTCTCACGCCCAAAGTTTTAGTGACGACGTCCCGCATCCCCAAATTTTTCTCCAACGGTCTTGATTTAGAATCATGGTCCTCCACACCCGACTTTATCTCCTCCTACTACTACAAAGCGATGCGCACAATCCTCGAGTTCCCCTGGCCGACTGTTGCTCTTATAAACGGGCACGCGTTCGCGGCCGGATTTATGATTGCGGTATCCCACGATTATCGTATCATGAACGGGGAGCGCGGGTACCTTTGCTTGAATGAAATTGAGTTTGGCGCCGATTTGTATGCGGGTATGATGAGTATCTTTAGGGTCAAGTTCGGGGTCCCTGTTACGTTCAAATCGGTTATCAAGGCTCACAGGTGGACGGCTGCAGAGGCGCTGGAGGTGGGCTTGGTGGATGGTGTGGGCGGCCTGGAGGAGGTGGAAGAGTTGGTGCGCACGACTGCGGGCAAGTACGCGGCGTCGAGGGCTTACAAGGGGATCCGCCGGGAGTTGCTTCGAGAAGTGATCAAGGATACGCAAGAACATGAAATCTTTGTGAGGCATAAGGAAGGAAGTCTGGTGCAAGAGGCTATTTACTACGAGACTCGTGCTAGGCAGCTTGACGAAAAGATAAAGGCTGCCTCCAAGTTGTAACTTAAACTGCAGTTTGAAGACTAGTATATATATATAATGCAAATATAATTTATATTTTGGTTAATCTACAACTGTCAAGTCAAAAGAATGAAAAAAAAAAAAAAAATCTATTGTAACAGGCCTACTACTCTCGCTTCAGGATCCATACTCCGCGACCTCGGCATCCCTTCACCTCTGGGCCTAGTATACGACGGCTTCCGGCCCACCAACACTGAGTTTACTGTATCCGGTGGAGCTTCCAGTACCGGCGGCGTGACAGACACAGGTTCCTGAAACTCGACCCCAAATAAGTTTGGCATCCCGGGAGACGACGTCGACATGAACGAATTAGTAGTAGTGGTAGGCGATTCTACCAAGTCCAGCATCCCCTTTTCATTGCCAGTACCAACTTGGGATTGCGATTTAGTGACACCATGATGGTACCCCTTCCTACCCTGATTCTGATTCCTCACTGACCCTCGACCCGTATCATGATCTGATGACGTCCGCGTGCTCGAGTGGGATCTCGAGTTACTGATGCTGCGAACGTCTCGCGCGCTTTTCACGACCTCTTCCAGCGCCCTGGTCAGTTTGTACATGGAGACAGATCCCGCATCTGCGGGCGACGGTGACCTTGCAATCATCGGTGGTCTTGGTCCTGGGACTGGTAATATGTCTGCTGCCGCAGTCCCGTTAGCAGACGTTCCATTAGCAGACATAGTATTAGTATTAGCGTAGCCGCGCCACCCATGTAACCGCCTGAGCCGCGCCATGGCCTCAGTGGATTCCATAATACCCGAGGCCTGCACAAACTCAATCGCGAAATACAAGTCCTCTTCAGTCACTGGAGTGATATTGACCGCCGTGTTTTCTTCGTACTGCAACAGCATGTCTTGCCCGTTATACGTCACCCATGGGTGCAGACGAAGCTCGGCCATTGTGATGCGCTTAGAAGGGATTTTGGTCAAAATTTTGGCCAACAAGTCACGCAAATTTTCGTCATCATCTTCGTCGTCGTCACTGCAGTTGTCGCTGTCCGTGTCAGCTGTACCAGGAGTACTCTGCGGAGATGGTAATTCGATCTCGTCGTTAACAATGCTCGCAAACAAATCCGCAAGCGTGTCGCCCCGGAACGGCAGTTTCCCATATACCAGCAAATACAACGTGACACCCATAGACCAGATATCAGTCGATTTGCCCGACAGAGTACTTACATTGATGCCCTTATGCTCCGCATGCAACTTGAGCCCCGCGTGCGACGACAGCGCCGCAAGTTCCGGCGCCATGTAAGCAGGGGAACCTACCGTTTTGGTAATTATGTCGTTCTCAGGGTCCAGGATCTCACTGACGCCAAAGTCGGCTATCTTGACCACGTCGTCTTCGTCCAGCAGGATGTTGTCGGCTTTGATGTCGCGGTGGATCACGCCTTGTGAGTGCAGGTACTCGATTCCGAGGATCATGTCTCGAAAGTAAAGGCGGCACTGGTCAATAGTGCACGCGCGAGATGGCGACGACGCCGACGACGATGAAGATGATGAAAATGATGAAGACGACGATTTCCCGGAGTCATTGTTATCGGCACTGTCACCATCTATAAGCGGCACAATGGCACCTTTACCGCACCACTCTAATATCAAGTACAACGAATCCGCGTGCGGGTCGTCCAGCACTTCAATCAGCGTGACAATATTAGGGTGGTCCAGTTTTTTCATGATGGCAACCTCGCGACGGATGAGGTTCATTGGGTTCAACGCGTCTTCGTCGGCAGCGGGCGTCGCTGCACGCGCAGCTCCCTTTCTAAAAGCAGTGCGCCGTTCACGGAGTCGTTCTGACTGCTTGTGTCTGCGAAGCATTGACTTTGAGTATTCCTTCATGGCCTAAACCATCCGGTAAAACGTTAGTTTTTCATTCTTATTTTTTTTCTCATTCTTCTTCAACACATCCTCTCACATACATAATGTTCATTCGTGGTAGTGTCGACAACAAGCCACACTGTCCCGAACGTGCCTCGCCCAATCTCGCGTTTCAGCCGGTACTGGTTGATGGTGTTGCCCGCGGCACTAAACATCATACTGGCATTCAGTGTTTCTTTGACCATACGGGGCGTGTTGTTGGGGATTCGGAACTGCTGGCGGGTCGGGCTGAGGCACGGTAACGCTGGGGTCGAGTAGAACCGAATCATGCCTGGTCTATTGCTGGGTGCGGGGAGGTGTAACCGTTGTCCAGGGCCTGCTTGCTCAGGCTGTGCTGTGGGGTGCCCGTGGGGGAGCCGACCGGGTCTTTGTGGCTTTACTTTGTGGATTTCGGTTTCTTGTTCATTTTCGTTCTCTTGTTCAGTCTCGGTCTCTTCGGCAGATGTAGTCGTGTCGGTCGACTCTGATGACCTTACTATAGACAGCGGGTGCGGCGAGGCGCGTGTTGAAGGGACGCCCAGGACCGACAGGGCTGCTGCCAAAGGAGGTGCTGGCTTGCGTACACTAGGAATCTGGCGAGTAATGGGCGGCTGCGGTGGCTGCGGTGGCTGCTTTAACGGCAGGGAAGGGACGTCAGGACCATCCGGTTTAAACGGCTGAGAAAGGAGCATTGTCACGACAAAGCAATGGGTCCGTAGAGTCTAAAAGGTGTCGATGTCGTTGATGTCGCTGAGTTGTGGAGGTTGAAAAGAAAACAGAAATAAAAATACAGTGATTTTTTTTTATATAACAATGCTTCCATGGGCGCAAATGGCATAAAAGAATACGCCAACTGTGCATCCGCGATAATTCTACTTTTATAATAATATAATTACAAGACACTATAGAGATCGGGCCCCGCAATTCGACATGTGACAGCTGTGGATCAATCCCATTAGGCCTGCACACTCGGTTCCGGTATCGTGTTCGTGTTGTTGTTCGTGTTTAAGTCCATGTCCACGGTCGTGTCCATGGTCGTGTCCGGGTTAGTGTCCGGGTTCGTCCCTTCAACCCTCTTACCGTCTCTACCATCGTCGCCCTCCGCCTTGCGCTTCTTGCCCCGAGCCACGCCCACCGCATTCACGTTCTCAGACGGAATCACACGGGTGCCGGACAGCACGTACCCTCCTCCGCCACGCATCGTCATGTGCGGGTGCAGCCTACCGGGCAGCGTTTGGTACCGTCGCACCCTCGTCTCCATTATCGTGGGCGCAAGCACGCGGAGATCTCGGTGCAGCACATGTGTCGTCTCCACAAGAGCCTCTTTGGCCGCGTCGTACACCACAATGGGCCGCGACCCTGAGACCGCCGGTACTAGCCGAGAGATTAGGGTGGGCACGTATAACTCGGTGCCCACGATGAGCGCGTCGAACTTGCCGTGGTCAATGAGCGTGCGCACCTCGTTGTAGTTGTCCGCGCGCCGCTTTTTTCGGTAGTACTGGCCGCGCTGGTGTGACCGCATGCTCTTGAGCTCCTCGGGCGTCTTTTCGGTGAATTCGTCGGCTTGCTCGGGCTCAAAGAAATCGAGCCAGTTAATGGACTTTACGTGCTCGTCAATGTACTCCTCGCTCAGGTTCATGTACTTGAGGCAGTCGAGGTTCGGGTGCTCGCTGTCGTGTGCGACAACAATCACGCCGTCGCCGCCCATGCGCTCCAGCAGCGCCGCCACCAGGATCCCGCTCATGTCGTCCACCACGAGGTACCTCCCGCCGGGCCTGATGTTGGCGAGACTGAGCATGAGCCCGAGGGACTCCTCGCTTATGTCGAGGACCTTGTGGGCCTCCTTCATAAGGTAAAAGTCAACAAGTTCGCTGGACCCAATAGGGACGGGCGTAAACCGCTTAAGAAACTTTTGCTCCTTTCGTTTGATGTACTTTTCCTGCGAGAACGTTGTCTTCTTTTCCCACGCGCTGTGGCTGCTGATAACCCGGTCAATGAGCTCGCGACCACCGTCCGCCGACCGCTTTTTGAGCTCCTCGATCTCGTCCATCGTGAGCTGCTGCGCCGACGGGTCGTCATACAGCTCACGGTTGTTTTCGTCGGGCTGCAGTTCGTCCACTACTGCGGGATCGCTTTCGTCGCGCGTAAACTCTTCGGCCACCACGCGCAGCTGCTTTTCGCCAATGATCTCGTACGTGTAGCCGAACGGATGGCCGATAATGTCGTTCACGCGGAAGGAACCGAACTTGCCCAGGTGCACGGTGCTGCCGGCGTTCATCTTGAACACTCGCATGTTGTCGGAGGGCAGCTTGATCATGACATAGTTGCCTTCCTTGATGGTCTCCGGGTTGTACAGTTCATAGGCGGTCTCCACTGGCTTTGCTCCTGCCGTGGACGGTGGTGTGATCTCTGCGGCCTGGTCAGTCATTATGGCTTTGGCGCGGAGATGAATCGAAGCGAAATTCTGTCATAAAAAGTTTGTCAGGGTCAGGGTTCGTTGGGAGAATTTTTTTATTTTGCGTTTTTCTAATTTTCCATTTTTCACAAATAAATTTTCACGAAACTTTTTTTTTTTAAATTTTGGAATCGCAGACATCACCATCACCATCACCATTCCCACCACCAACTCACATTCACAATGGGACGCAGAGCTAAGAATAAGCAGGCAGCCCCTCTGTCACTAGGTGACTTCCACAAGGAGAACGGCACGCCTCATCTGGCCAAGCGCAAGCTGGACGACGAAGAAGAAGCCCCGCCAAAACGCCGCAGAGCAGACAAGAAGGAAAAGGCCAAGGCCAAGAAGGAGCAGGCTAAGAAGGATCTGGCCAAGAAGCCGGCATCCAAGGATGAGATCGAAAAGACCAAAAAGTCGCTCTTTGACAACTCTGACGAGGAGTTGGAAGACGACGAATTTGACCAGGAAGATCTGGACAAGGAGACCGCCGACGACTTTTACGACTCCGAGGAAGAGAACCGTGCCAAGCCCATGTTCAGTGACGACGACGACGACGAGGAAGCTCTCAATGCCGTCAACGAGCAGACACTAGCTATCGGCATCAAGTCCGATGGCGAGGACAGCGACGAAATGTTTGCGTCGTCTGACGACGGCGAAGGCGACGATGACGACGACGAGAAGTTCAACGAGACCAACCCCAGACCCAAGATTCTACCAGAGGTTATTAACGAGCAGCCCGACGCGATCCCGTCCGATCTGGCCGTGCTGCGAACGCGCATTCTGGAAATTGTCAAGGTGCTGGAAAATTTCAAGGAAATGGGTGAGGAGGGTCGCAGTCGCTCCGAGTACACTAACCAGTTGCTGAACGATATTGCGTCCTACTACGGGTACTCGCGGTACCTGGCCGAGAAGCTGTTCAACCTGTTTAGCCCTGCCGAGGCCATTGAGTTTTTTGAGGCTAACGAGGTCGCACGTCCTATCACGATCCGCACCAACACGCTGAAAACGCGCCGCAGAGACCTCGCGCAGGCCCTCATCAACCGCGGAGTCAACCTTCAGCCCATTGGTAAGTGGACCAAGGTCGGTTTGCAAATCTTTGACACACAGGTCCCCATTGGAGCCACCCCCGAGTACCTGGCAGGCCACTACATTCTGCAGGCGGCGTCCTCGTTCTTGCCCGTCATGGCGCTGGACCCGCAGGAAAACGAGCGTGTTCTGGACATGGCGGCGGCGCCCGGTGGAAAAACTACATATATATCTGCGCTCATGAAGAACACGGGGTGCGTGTTTGCTAATGACTCCAACAAGGGCCGTACAAAGTCGCTTATTGCCAATATTCATCGGTTGGGATGCTCGAATACGATTGTGTGCAACTACGATGCGCGCGAGTTCCCCCGCGTCATTGGTGGATTCGACCGTATCCTGCTTGATGCGCCATGTACAGGTACCGGTGTCATTTCGAAAGACCCCGCGGTGAAGACCAGCCGTACGGAAAAGGATTTCATTCAGATCCCGCATCTGCAGAAGCAGCTGCTGCTGTCAGCCATTGACTCTGTGGACGCGCACTCTGCCACCGGCGGAATTATCGTGTACTCGACGTGTTCAGTGATGGTCGAGGAGAACGAGTCGGTTGTCGACTATGCGTTGCGCAAGCGGCCCAATGTCCAGCTGGTGGACGCTGGCCTGGATATCGGAAAGCCAGGGTTCACGTCGTTCCGCGGCAAGTCGTTTCACCCGTCCGTGAAGCTCACACGCCGTTACTATCCTCACACATATAACGTTGACGGGTTCTACGTGGCCAAGTTTAAGAAGATGGCGCCTAGTCCTAACGACACGAGCAAGGCTGGTGCCAAGGAGAAGGAAGACCTGGCGCGGGCTGAAGAGGAAGAGGACGTGGGTCCTTTGATTAACGATGACTTTGCAGAGTTTGAAGAGGACGAGGATAAGGAGTACATTGATGCATCGCGCCGACGGTCCATGAAGAAGAAGGGACTCAACCCTAATGCTGATAAGCGTAAGGCTAAGGTTGGGGGTGAGGAGGTTGCTGAGAAGGCCGAGAAGGCCGAGAAAGCCGAGAAGGCCGAGAAGGCCGAGAAGGCTACAAAAGTTGTTAAAGAAAAGGTCATTGATAAAAAAAAGTCAAAGGCTAGTAGTAAAAAGTAAAGTAACAAGACATGTATGATAGAGAAGGACGTAAACAAAATTCATTTTAGATTTAGTAAATCCCATGTCTTAAGGCTTAAATGCAAAGTCTCAAGTACCAAGTCTTAAGGTTGATTTTTTCTAATTTCCTGTAAACTTTGCGCTTCTCTTTTCAGCGAACGCGGCCATTCCTTCCTTTTGATCCTGCGATCCAAACAATCCATGAAACACTCTTCGTTCATACTTGACACCTTGTTCCAGTCCAACGTTAAACGACTCATTAACGACTTCCTTTGCAGCCTTTACCGCTAATGGACTATGCTTTGCAATAACTGCAGCGGTCTTGACAGCCTCATCCACGAGCTCTTCTGGCTTGAAAATCTTGGTTACGAGGCCCCAGGTCAAGGCTTCAGTAGCCGAAAACGTTCTGCCGGTCAAAATGAGTTCCATAGCATTTGATTTCCCGACCGCGGCGGTCAACCTTTGGGACCCGCCAGCACCCGGTATGACTCCCAGCTTGATTTCCGGTTGCCCAAATACAGCTTTTTCACCTGCATAAATGATATCACACATCATTGCGAGTTCACAACCCCCACCTAGGGCAAACCCATTAACAGCAGCAATAATTGGTTTTTTAATCTTGACGATATCGCTCCAATTCTCAATAAAATCTTTCCCGAAACAGTCTGCGAAACTTTTATCTTTCATTTCCTTGATATCGGCGCCAGCGGCAAATGCGCGCTCACTGCTGCCTGTGAGCACAATGGCACCGATCTCGGTATCGGCGTCAGCGGTGGCTAGGGCGGAGTTGAGTTCGAGGATGAGGGGTGTGAACAGCGCGTTGAGAGCTTTGGGCCGGTGAAGCTGGATCAAGCGGACACCGGGAGTGGGTTTGGAGACGAGAAGGTGTTCGAATGAGCCGCCGCCGGTGGAGGTGTAAGAGCGGAAGGTGGTGAGGAGGGTACGCCGAATGGCGGGGGATGATGATGATGATGATTGGAAAAGGCGACGTGTAGCGAAATTGTAGGCGTACATTGAGGGCAGTGGTGTTGGTGTTGGTGTTGGTGTTTGTGTTGGTTTGGTTTGGTCTGCGTGGTCTGCGTGTTGGAGATGAAGAAGAGAGAGAGAGCAATTGAAATAATTGGAGTTTTAATTTATATGGATGTTTGTGGGGTTAGACTTGAAATTTAATTCAAGGACAAACTTCGGCGTTGACAAAAAAAAAAAAAAATAAAAAAAACAGG
>JAJMKT010000598.1:0-10223 GCA_030563985.1 Geotrichum restrictum
CGTTTTAAGAAGAAGTAAGTGCCTAGCATCTCGCTTAGGGAATCTTCCTTCAGATATATATTAACATTCATTCATAAGAGATATTTAGCTCGATTCAAACCATCTTATTTCATTGTACACACATCCGAATAGCAACGCGTCCCTATTCGAGCTTATTACTCGGACTTCCGACACCTAGCGGGTGCCGGGTCTGACACTGGGCAACGGTGCAAAAAGTTAATGATAACCAAGGGATTCGAACCCTTGCCTCCGGAGAGATAAGGACCTTAACCTTACGCCTTAGACCAACTCGGCCAGATTACCTTCTTATTTTTTTCATTTTTGCCTTGTCGTTCAGATCATCATTAATTAAACTATTCCTAAATATATGAATGAAGCGCTTTTTTATAGCCCTTAGTGTGATTAAATAGAGCCATGCTAACCCTTTTAGCCACAACTCATGCTGGGGGGTTGTCGTTGGTTGTCAACTTGTTTTTTTGCGGTCAGGACTGATTCTGACGATCGTGAGATCTGGAGGTTGGAATATTGTTGGGCTGAGTTTTTGTTATTTCCTGATTGGGAATTGCGTGTTTGAAAACCTTACTGTACTGTATTTTTTTCATTTTTCAGGTACCGTGCGCGCTTCTTCTATTGCTACAATTTGCTAGTAGTCTACTGTACTACTGTAGTTATTATTACCGTTAGTCTGTTTTATTTGTTATAATTTGGTTCTCCTTTGGAAGAGTCTTTGGGTCTATGTGGGGGAGCTGTGCACGGTTGTGTATGGCTGCTATGTATTTGATTTTCGCGACCCTGCTATCGTATTTCCGAAATATTGATGGTTGTGTAACTTCGTACTTGAAGCTTTTAATTGGTGTCTGTGTTTTTTGTGTGGTTGTCTCCTGTTTCGCTATCCTCTGTCAAAGATGATAAGTTAATGTTGGGTGTTTGGATGTTGTTGGAGAAATACTTCGTCAGTATTTTTTCTCCCTCTATGTTTCTTTGGCTTCTTGGCTTTAGGTTTTCAAAGGCTAGTGTTAGTGTTAGTATTTTTATTTGTATTCTCGAGATCACCTGTTGATGTTATGTGAATTCGAACTTGGTGGTGATGCTGGCTCAGTTTCGGGTTTGTGACATTATTGAAAATGTCTGGGATGTAGACTACTGTAATTGGTTTGTGCGGCTTTTCCTTCTGGCATGCAGAATAAAGCCGCACGTTTGATCTTAAAGTCTTTAAGGTAGTGGTCCCATATAAACTGCTGGCCATGGGCAGCTGTCTCAATCTCCTGCTGACCCTCTAGTACGTAGTAGAGGAATTCAAATGTTGTGTCTATTTGAAGGACAGTTTGGGTTGGTCTACCTGAAAGTATATATCCTCAAAGTAAAATACTATACAATAGTATACATACAAGGAGTTAATAACTTTGTTCCAAAATTTTTTTTTTTTTGCAAACAAATTATTTCTTTCAAAGTAGCTAACTGCGGAATATTTTTTTTCTTCTTCTTTTCTTCTTTTTTCTCAGCTAACCCAATAAACATTTCTAAGAAACGGAAAACAACTAATGTACTCTCAACTATCCTTAATCTTAATTCCCCAAACTTCCAGAAGTAGACCACTGTACTCAAACAACGCTCCTAGAGAGTTGGCATTGTATGTCATCGAGCTAACATTATAGCTCTCTCTTCGCACGGAATGCGAGACCACGAGAACCTATCTAATATATCTATCTATTCCATATTCTGTCACCTACTTTGTTTTGTAAACGAGCATACTGTAGCTTTAAGTCCCACTATTTACAGTAAAGATCTCCACCTACAAGGATTAAGTAGACCACTGTTTGAAATTGTAATATAAGAGTCAATACAAATATTGAATGCGGAGACAATTTCTTATAAGAGTTAGAGGTTAATAAAATCAATTGGATGGAAAATGTTCTCACCAGACAGTGGTTTAGATTAGAGAGTTTGGTAATAGGAAACACGCGGTCAAAAATGATGAAGGTATTGTAGAGGAAGTAGAAGAGATTCAGTTCAAGAGGAATTGAAGATGGGTTGATGACAAGCGGTTGTGAAGTTTGGAGACAAGATGGTGGAGGAACCATGCTAGCTTTTCCCTGAAAAGGCCCGGGTGAGTGTGATGTGAGATACGCAGATTATGTAAGGTTTGGAGTCTCACATACGGTATCCTAGATCTCGGCCGAATATCTTGACTTGACCAGATGTCAGTGTTTACAACTTTACATAGCTTTCAAAGTCAATATCACTTTATACTCGGCCGAATCTCTTCAAAGTCACTTCATACCCGGCCGAATTCCAGCTTTCAAAGTCACTTCACACCCGGCCGAACCTCAGGCTTCAAAGTCGCTTCATACCCGGCCGAATTCCAGCTTTCAAAGTCACTTCATACCCGGCCGAATTCTAGCCTTCAAAGTCACTTCACACGCGGCCGAATCTTTAATAAAAAAAATTAACACGGCCGAATTTTAGATTACAAAGTCAAACGTTGAAGATCTCGGCCCAATACTTAGGCAGACTGGAGTCGACTTGGCTATTTACTTACGTGTACTACATGCACTGCACTTAATTGGATAAGTTAATCCTCTCTCAAAGTTGAGACAAATATACAGTACAATTTGATGTGAAAGTTATGCATCGTGGCCGTAAAGTCTAGCGCGCGCTAGTTGAATAAGAGATGCTAATATGGGTAATATATTCCTTCACTTATCAAACACAAATACACTACAGTCACTACACTGACAGTGCTAATAATTCTTAAATTCAAAATAAATCATAATACTGTACAAAGATTAATTCTAGCTAGGAAAAGAGCAGAATAGTACTATTTGAACCCTAATCAAATGAAGATAACAAATTAGAAACGATGTAAGAGCAGAGAAATTCTTTAACACAGAAATATAAGTCCAAAAACAAATTAACATAATATTATAGTCTTTAAATTTGATCTCTTAAATTTTTTTTGGGGATTGGACTAGTCTAAAAGACTCTAAAGTTGTACTCCACCTTGATCTTAATTTTATAAGTTCCGTGATCACATGCTAGACTTTATTTTAAACTTTGGAGCTGTTTTCTCCCGATAAGCGCTAAGAATATGATTGGCTACAACGGTGGACCTGAATAGTTAATTATAGCCAATAAAAAGATGTGAAGCGAATAACATGTTTTTTTGGACTGCTACTACCATGGTTAACTAGGTTGTGAACGACGTGGTGCTATCTGATAACGGTCGGCCACTTACCTTAGTCAGAGAATGTCCGTTTGAGTGTCGATGTAGTCTTGTGAGTTATCTAACGAGTATTGTCTGGTGCTTCCCGGTAGATGGAAATGTTGAGGTGCGGCAAGTGGATGGATTTCAACGTTTCTGCCACTTCAGACAGAGTCATAAATTTTGATACCTCAACTTTCATGAATGAATAAATTGATTCTTATTACTATGCGACATATTTATTCGAATTGCTCGTACTTTTAGAATATTCTATTAAACTCCTGTACTAGTTTCTGACGTTCATCTGAAACACTTTCATAGGATCTCTCTTTTCCACATTTGTCCAGTATAAACATGGGTCAAATATATCAGTCTTAGTTCTGTATGCAGTTTCTTGCAAATTCAGATTCTCAGAACTTCAGAAG
Source organism: Geotrichum restrictum (assembly GCA_030563985.1). Taxonomy (NCBI): domain Eukaryota; kingdom Fungi; phylum Ascomycota; class Dipodascomycetes; order Dipodascales; family Dipodascaceae; genus Geotrichum; species Geotrichum restrictum. The sequence continues at coordinate 3,628 of JAJMKT010000598.1, forward strand.
CCATCTTCTTCAGAGACTACCATCCTCAAACGACACTCGGTTTAGTTTTTTGCCTTCTTAGTTCGTTGGAGAGATAAGTCATTTTTCTGATCAGGTCGACGTTTGCGGCACCTAGATGATAACAACAAGCGTTTTTCTAAAACAAGCTTGTTGGCTTCAACAATGCACGGTTCATCTTTGTATTTTTCCATCACCCTCTGGTCAGCACGAGTCAAGAATTTCTTTCTAGCCTCTGCAGGGTATTTCAACTCTAGATTGACCTTAACCAGTAGGGATTCGAGCTGTGAAGCGTCTTCTGACATCTCCAGATCACGAGATAGGCTTACCGTTACACTGCTCATTTCAATGATACTTTGTTGTTCACTGGCCGCTAGTGATTTGGATTTAGCTGCATCGTTATCACATATTTCCGCTTCTTCACGAATCTCTTCACGACAAGATATTAGACCTTCCAAAAAGGTCGCACCCCTACCTTGGCCTTTATGTTCATTGATAAATTCCATCGCATCAGATTCAGCACATAATTTCCACATAAGCGTTGCACCAAGGTTTGGAGAGCGGGCAATCATGAGTCTCCCCAGCCTTCTCAGCGCATCGAGTTGATCATATCTATACATCATAATCAAGGTTTCATTGTCGTATTTCTCATCAAATTCCTTCAGGATTTTGTAGCAATTCGTGAGAGCATCCAGGTAGAAATTTGCCTTGTCTACAAACGTGTTTGCCTTTTGATAGTCCGCAATTAATTGATCCGCGTTTGAAAAAGGAAGGAGCTTCTTTTTGAATTCTGCATATGCTTCTCTCTCGTCCCTTGTAATCTTGCGGAAGGCTGAGGGCATTCCAGCCCCACTAACGGCTTGACACTGAGACGGGTTGTCTGTAGTTGAGTTGGAAGATTCGGACATGATCGCCGGCTCTTCCTGAACTTGAACTTTCTCCAAATATTTGTCCTAGACGCTTAGTTCACACGGGCACAATCGCAAAGAGATTGTGACTCTTAATCTGTTCATAAATAGCGTAGCGATAATCTGTATAAAAAAGAGCTGTTAGCTATGACTGCAAAGGCAAAGGTCTAGCACTGTCAAACGATGAGAACAAGAATAATGGTGATGAGGGCTACTGAAATACTGTTAAGTAAAAGTGGTGGTGTTGCTAAACCCTAATCCACCAAAATTCTAACAGACAGTGCCACAGTGGTACGTAGTCCATGGCAGATGGCTCTATTTCGACGATTGCACACGAAATGGAATAAATAAATTCTGGTATTGAGAAGAGAAAAAAAAAATTCTACGTGAAAAACGATAAATAAATAAATAAATAAATAAATAAATGTTTGATTCCACCGCTGAAAACACCAAAAATTCATTCTCAATAGACCGGAACTAAGTGTTAGAATATCGGTCGATTAGGGTTCAAGCACCACCACCACTTTTATATTAATTGTGTGTGGTGGAGATGCTTTTCTCTCCTTACCGTTATTTTTGTTATCGTTACTTGACGTACTGTTTGATTCCACGAGCCGAGCTAACTGTCTGCTCATATACAGATCACTACCGTTAGCCTTTCACCTAGTTCATACTTAAAACACTAAGTTCAGAGATTCAAAAATTAAAAAGTCAATGGTCCGGGACTTCTAGGCGGGCTTCTGATTTCGAAATCTGTCCATGCACCGTCGTTACTCTGCTGATACTGTAGTTGATTGTGCTCGCCAATTTCATCCTGGTAGTTATATTTCCTACTCTGTTCTAGTTCCTCAGTAGTGTAATAATCAAATCGTGTAGAAACGCTTAGCCCAAAATCCAAAAAATTGCTTGGATAATCGACGTTCGCATCTGAAGATGAGGAAGTGCTTAAGCTTTGAGATTGATAGTCATGATCTAGCAAGGCTATACTCACATCGCTGATTATGGGTTCATTGATGGAAAAGCCGTTTGTTTGCTGTTGCTCATTTTGCTCATTTTGCTCATTTTGCTCATTTTGCTCATTTTGCCCCTGGTACAACTCATGTTGTTGCTGCTGCTGTACCTGATCCAACTGATGTTGTTGCGACTGTAACTCCTGTTCCAATTGCTGGGCCTGATTTCGGGCTTGCTGGGGAAAGTTGGCACTAGAAAATTCCAGCCCATCAAACTTCCTTTTCAGGATTTTCAGCAGATCCTCGTAGGTAAATTTCCCCTTCAAATATTTTGAAACGTTGTCAGCAAGAAAATATCTGGAATTGAAAGTATTGAGGAACAGTGTCAATGACTTGTTCCGGGTTGATGAGTCTTGTTGCATATGTATCATCGCCTGCCTGTGCAAATATTTAGTTGTAATGGGATCATTGCCGTCTCTTATCATGCAGTAGATGTCTTCAAGGAGCCTGATCTCTGCTAATGGACTTTCATGAATGCGACTGCGATTATAGCTGGGGGTCTTAAGAACCTCAACTGATATGCCTGTACGCCCCGATTCAATTTTTCGGCCCTGTGAATCAATATCTGACATGCTGGTACTGTTGCTGTTATCGTTGCTAGGGCTAGAAATGTTGTTCCCTTCCTCCATTGACACGTAAAACACTGGACCAGCTTTTCCTTTCCGAATGTTTGAAACAATGCCACCCTTCTTGAGTATTGTAGAGAGTGTGGACTGAGGAAAGTCTGGCCTCTTAGTAAACTCTCGAGTCCATTCCAGCAGGGCTTTATTCAGTAAGTGACTGTTGGCACGCGCATAGTTACAAATGGACTCTTTAGTGTGAGCCTCAAGGGCTATGCGGCGGGTCTTGGTGGCACGAATAACTGCCATGTTCGTGACGAGAGAAAGATTCTTAATTGAAGTGTTGAGAAGAGAAAGTTGGTTAATCGGTGAGTGTCGAAATCATGATTGAAAAAGATGTATACATAATGGAAATAAAAAGAATACCGGGGATTATATACGAAGTATACGAGAGGAGGGGTAAGAATTTGAACTCGTCTGATAGTACGATAAATATGGTCTACTCGACCGGAAGCTCATCGCAAATCCCAACAGACTTCACTAAAGATTTGTTGATTTCTGTCGAGGCCTTAAACTTATGTAGGGCTTTAAAGCAAAGCAGACGAAATTTGGTGAGCCTTGAAAAAAGGTGCACACACGTTATGAATCCAGTTACAAAACTCAGAACCGACCATGGCTTAGGAGAATGGCGAGCACGATTCCAAATAGACACCCCACCTTACACCTGTGAGTGTGGCAAAGCCCCCGAAACCATCGAACACATTGTCAAAGATTGCCAAATCACTGAGGCACACCGAGACATGTTGAATTCTGCAAATTTCCCCAGCTCTAGATCTCTCAGAGCAGCCCAAAAGGAAGAGGCTCAAATTTATAGCAGTCTCATTTGCAGCGCGGGACGCTGATATCCCAACAACACAACCACGGTCGGTTGGGGAAGACTAAAACCTACCTCGATCAACATAAACGTTCAAGTGCTTCGTTTCCTTTATGAATTTTGCAACGAGTCGCTGGTCTCGTCTATGTACAGGTAAACATGTGCACTAGCCTAGTCGACTAATTGATCTACCAACTTTTGATATCTTTCCCCAAACTTAGACTAGAGTCACTAGACTATATAAGCGAAGGCTTACACGGTGGACTGGATCTCGGCCGAATCTTAGCTAGATCAGATGTCAGTGTTAAACTGAGTGTTTATACATAGACCTCAAAGCCACTTCACACTCGGCCAAAACTCTTTTAGCCAAGGCCATGATTTAGTAAAAAATATAACCCGGCCGAATTTTAGACTACAAGTTCAACGTGAAGGATTTCGGCCGAGTACTTTAGCTGCTAGTTACTTTTCGTATTGTTAATCCTTTCTCACGGTTGGCGCAATTGTATAATTGATGTAAAGTCTAGCATTACTGATGCTGAAGTTGAATTAATTAACTGGCCTTTGATCTGTTAAATTCTTTTTGGGGTCTAGAGTCTAATCTAGTCTTGATCTCGGGCTCTAGACTGAAACCGTAAACTACGCACATCTCGACGAGACTTAATTTTGTGACAGGGGTTGGGGTTTGTGATAAGAAAATGTTTGACTTTATCTTAATTATCAAAGTTTTAGCTACGCGGACAGTACTGTAATAAAGTACTACAGTTACTACAGTATATGCTTGATTTGAAGTTTAACAAACAAGCACAGCAGAATAAAAGAAATGAAAAAACGGAGGATTTTTTTACCAACGATCAGACAGTTGAATGCTATATACTACAGTACAATGAATTACACCTGAATACCCCCAAAACCGACTGGGAAAAAGTTACCAAAAAGTTAGAGTCACATATTGAAGTGTTCGACACCCCCTTGGGCATGGAGAGCTAGCATAACAGTCATCGTCCCTAAGAAAAACAAGCCAGACTACTCTTCCCCAAAGGCATACAGGCCCATAGCACTCTTGTCTGTCATAGGCAAGGCACTGGAAAAAAAAAATTACAAAAATGACTTCAGAGGTTCCTCGAAAATGGGTATCACTTGCCTGACAACCAATAGATGCCCTCATCAATATCGTCAACACCGTCCAAGCTGCTTCTCTTTGTTCCTAACCATCAAAGGCGCTTTTGACAGCGTCTGAAAAGACAACCTCATTGACGTTCTTGTGGAACTACAAGTCCCAGCCCAAATAATAAGATTCATTCTAGACCTTCCTTACGGATCGGTCAACAGCGATTGTCACCAGTTAACGACGAGCGAGGCCCTTTCAAGCCCGTGCTCACTGGCGTCCCGCAAGGCTCCCCTTTGTCGTCTCTACTGTTCATAACATTGACACGCACAATCTTAGAACGCATAGAGAACGATAACTTTTTTTGATGACCACATACTTACTTCCATCTACATGGACCATGCTCAGATCCTATGCAAACCGAAATCTTTCAAAAACCACATCACCCTCCTAACTGAGGCGTTCAACCACCGCACCAAGTGGAGTGAGAAATATATGCTACAGTTTGATAAAGGAGAAAAAGGAGAACTAATCCTTTTTTTTTTTCTGCAAAACTCCGCAAGAAACTCGAAAATCTCCCCAGAGCCTAGCCTGTACCTACGTAGTAGCACCGACCAAGCCATCACACTAGTTTACCCAAAATAGTCAGTCAAGCTCCCGGGAGTCCACCTAGACTATGAGCTTAAATTTGACATACACATAAATAGCTTTCGCTCCAAGGCCACAAAGGCAGTAGACATCTTCAGCAGCCTTTTGAACGGACTTCAGTTGGAAGCCGCAAGAGACATCATAAGTGGCTTGATCAGTACAATCGTTTCGTCTGCCTGCGAGGCATGGTGCCCAAATGTCATGGATTTCAAGAAACCGAACGAGATTTTAACTGTAGTATTGCGTCTCTACACAGCCTACTACAAAGCACTCCAAAAAGCAGCAGGAGTTAACCCTAACACGCCAGTCACTCTGCTAGACAGAGAGCTAGGCATTCCATCCATAGACAATTTCAATAAAATTCTTTTGCAGAGGTTACTATATAAGAGTACAGTATTTACTAAACTTGACCCATTAGGAAGCGTTCATCGCCAACTAGTCTAAGTGCCCGCACCAACACACAAAAACAATGCTAGCCCTAAGCTGCCTTGTGAACCACATATCACTCTTTCCACGCTTGGCGAACACAATAGTCTACCAGTAGTCTACAACTGGTATAGTAATGACCAAGAAAATGAAGCTGCACTCAAAGTCTCAAAGTATAAAATAAAAACAAATAAAAATTTCAAACTCCCAACGACAAATCTCAATCTGGAAATAACAAAATAACAAACACTTACTTATGAAATGTTCCTGAAATATTTCAAACATCCCAACCTCGCGATAGTCAAGATCTATAGCCCTAACAGCGAAACAAAAATGCGAAATCAACAACGCGACAACACTTTAAAATGGTAATTGCTAGAGAATTCCCAAAAGCCTAGGGCTTCAGAAGGGCTCTCTTGGGACCTTCCTACAAGCTCGTTATTTAGGTAAATTAGGTAGTGACTCAATGAATAAAATATTAAAATAAAATAAAATAAAAAAATACAATAATAATAATTCTATAAGCATAACGTAACTACACAAGAAACAGACTGCAGACACGCTATAACTTTGAGAGATTTGAGGTTCCATGATCACCACATGCTAAACTCTATTTACGTTTAAACTTTAGAGCTCGCACAATATATGCGACATGCCGCAGCCTCAGCTTGACAGACTAAACTTTCTCTCATATGTACAGTAGTCTACTCAGACTCTACTGTACAGTAATATCCGCCGTTGACTGTCTGTTCTAAATACTTTAAAATCGTATCCAGTTTGGTTTTTAATGTGAGGGCACAGTGCTTGAATTTCCTTTGATACCTCTCCTTTTCCACGAAGTAGCGTGATCCACGCAAACGACGTAAAATGTGTTGTGAATGAGGTATTGTTAGCCGAAGCAGAGCTGTCGGCTTTGTCACTACTTTGAGTAAGTGATCGAGAAGATCGAGTTGGTTGTTTCAGATATCGTATTGCTATACGTTCTCTACATTTGTAACGGGTCTGTCGTTACAAGTCTTGTTTGTTATTTAGTATATAAGGAGTTATATTTCCCTAGTTTAACAAAAT
>JAJMKT010000599.1:0-10182 GCA_030563985.1 Geotrichum restrictum
TCAAGTTAGCTTGTGTTTTTTTTTCTTTTTTAATATTGTTTGTATCAAGTAAAGCCATATGGCAAGAATAAAGTATTATCTCTCTCTCTCTCTTAACTATTTTGTGTAAAATCTGCTCAATACTTGCTTATAAGCTGCCCCACTCTCGAGAGTCTTCAAAATATACACCGCGCAAAGTCTCCGCTCCTCTGGATCTTTCAATGCTGTTAAACAAGCGGCCACCAACTGTTAAAGCAATTATGCCTGATTCAGTCTGTACATCAGACAGGAAACGAGCCATGTCCTCCTCCACAACTGAATAGTTATTGCAGTTAGTGTGATTTCCCCTATTAAACGGGAAAACAAAAATATTTGTCTATATATCTAGCAAAAAGAGGAGTAGAACCAGAGGCATTATTCGGGCCTTGATGGATGCAACACGACAAAGGGCGAAGACCTTATAAAATGACGTACAGTTATATTGACAGAGTTTTTAGTGCTCACAGCAGGAGGGCGGTTTCATATTTACTCAATTTTCGTCTTCTAGATATTCATCTCGTTAATCAATTATGAGAACTTTTCCCTTCAAAAAAAAAAATGCTGTTAAATGGTATGAAAAGACTCAAAGCAGCAAACTCTTTCTTACTGTAAATTGGAAGGAGTATCCACACAGATGAGCAAAGCTGAAGAGATTAAGTGGATAATTTCATGGCTGAGGGCTGTTATTTAAATCCCCAAAAGCGGTCACCGGTTGTTAAATGCAGCAGGAGGAGTAGAACTAGAGGCATTATTCGGGCTATAATAGAGGCTGCACGACAAGGAATGAAAAGACTGTCAAAAGCCCAAACGGACAAGTAGAATAAATTTCGGGAACTTTTTTTTCCCTTAAAAAAAAATGAAAAGTGTGAGAATACAGAGGTCAACGCAGGGAGCCAGTCTGAAGACAACACGCACCTATACTTCTTGGTCAATATAGTCTGGATTAGCCTAAGAAGTCTAGTTGCGAATTTTAATGTGTCAGTCTGCAGTATCAATGAATCTAACTTGCTGTTAAGGGAGCTATATATCCATATATTTAAGCATATGATTGTACGCTGGCTTGTCCTCTCTTTTTACATACTATGTTGCATGCCATCTTATTTCAAATTCATTGGTACGTTAATCATCAATAGACCCCAAAACAATTTCATTCCTCTGCAATTCCCGCCGAATTTGGCTCTTGGACTTACGCTGACCTCCCGAAAATCCTTGCGTAGACAATCCTCCGAAATTATTTGCATCTTCCCGCATTGCACTTTCAGCATCCGCCGCCCTTGCCTTTTCACGGTTAGCCGTTTCCTCCACCAGCCGCCGTTCGTACGTTTCGTCAATTTCTTGGATCCTGTCATTGACCTCTTTTACAGAGATAAGGGGTATCCCTGATACCTCCTCGTACTCGTCGAGGTTGGCTGGTAGACGGCGGATTAGAGCTAGTTCCAGTTTGACGTTGTTGCGACGCTCCTCAAGCTTGAATTTGTTGCGGAGTTGACGGCGGGTGCGGCCTGGAAACAGTTGGGCAAGCATGGTGAAATCAGTGCCCCACGTTGATATGTAGGTGTAGAATTTATCGGTCTCGGTACTGTCCCAACGTTCTGTTACGCCGTGTTTCGAATAAGAACCGTTATTGAGAATTTTGCTGAAGCACGTTTCCTCTTCGATAACTCGTGAGTCACCTAGTTCTTTGGTAGCCTGTTGATGACGATCAATATACGTAGATTCTGCGTTAACCTGCATCTGACCATCGACCATTTGAAGTGTAGGTGCTGCAACCACTTCAGTAGTGCTAGTGAGCTCCTTAAATGCTTTCTGGCCTTCCTCCATTTCGAGCTTTTGTTGCTCCTGCTCCGCCGTTCCAAGTTGTGAAATATACCCAATTGACTTGCCTTGCAGTCGTGCCTTCTTTTTGGCTTTGTAAACTTCGTCCCGTCGCTTGCGACGGTTCCTGCGCTCTTCTTCGTATTTCTCAAACTTCTCATCCTCTGCTCCAATTGGCAGCTCTCCACACAGGTCAGCCATCGTAAACTTTTCAGGGTTCACAACAAGCATTTCTGAATCTTCGATAACATAAGGCCGATATCCGCGTCCAAATTTTGGAAGGTCTTCCGGATTTATGACAACTTTCCCAGCCTCATTACGAGGCATGTCTAGAGGAATCGCAAGTTCAATCGGGTTTTCCAATGTGGGGCGAGCTTTATACTTTTTGATGACCATTGAACCTACATGTCGCAGAACTCGAGCCGTAGCATCTTTTTTGACGGTTCCGTCAGACCAGTACTCTTGATCTTTAACTACCTTTGGCACTCGAGGGTTTTTTGATTTAGGTTTCGGCGTCTTTGGAGTTTTTGCCTTTTTTGCTTTTTTCGCTTTTTTTGGTGCTTTCGGCTTCTTGGGCGGCTTGGTTGTGGTGGCTTTTGCTCGAGGCTTACGCTTGGCGCGAGTCCTCTCAGCATATTCATCTTCTTGTAGCTCAATTTGATGTTCAAGCTCATCTATATCGGAGCCCTCTTCATCCTCATCTTCATCGACTGAGTCTTCTGAGTCATCTAGGTCATCTAGGGGAAGTCGTGGCGTCGGTCTAGATTTTGGTCGTAGCCTATCTGACTTATTGTAAAGTGTATCGGTTACTAACCCATCGGCAAAAGAAGTTCGGGATATATCGGGTTCTGGGCTTTCTCCACGCGCAGAGCGTGTAGGCCCATAACTCTTGGCTTTGGCCATAGGTTTAAATGAGATGGTACCACGGGGAGCTACTTTGGACTGCTCACCTTCACTTGGTTCTGAAATGACAACTTCCTCTTCATCTGACGCAATATTGACGACTGCAACAAGACCGCCACTTCCTGAAGGCATCAATACTACTTCGTCATCTTCGTCACTCTCTACCTGCGAAATAGCTTGTGCTGCACGTCGATTTCTTAACCTTCGGGTGATGGGTTCTTTAACTTTACCCCGAGCCTTGGCCACTTTCCCTGTCTTTCTCGGTGGCTTTCTCGCAATCGATACCCTTGCTGAACTTCGTAAAGGAGCTTGTTTTGGCTCTTGCTCTTCCTCTTCCTCTTCGTTTTCGTTTTCGTTTTCGTCTTCGTCTTCCACTCCATCAACCGCATCCACAACAACTAACTCGCTCGGAAGTTCAGTGAGCGCTGTCTCTTCAGCAGTATGTGGTAGGATTGTATCGTGACTTTGGGAAGATTCCTCAGGTTCTTCTGCAGAGTGATACTCAGGTTCTGGAGAAGACAGTATGCCTTCTTTTTCAGCAATTGGTTTAGCAAGTGCAACTGTTAAAACTTCAGGTTCTGGAGAAGGCGATACATTTTCATCAGCAGGTTCAGCAGGTTCAGCAAGTTCAGCAAGTTCAGCAAGTTCAGCAAGTTCAGCAAGTTCAGCAGGTTCAGCAGGTTCAGCAGGTTCAACAGATTCGACAGACTTAGTAGGCTTAGCAGGTGCATCTGTCAAAACTTCAGGTTCTGCAGTTATAGAATCTGGCACTTCGGTTGCTACCGGCTCATGCTCCTTTTGTGACCCTAGAGTTGCTGGTGCTGGTATGGTAGTTTCCGTATGTACGGGGGGGACGGGAGGCTTGCTTATCTTTGAGGGAACTCTTGGACCGCGTCTCAATTTTTGGAAAGGTGGTGGCTTGACGAATGATGACCGTCGTATGGCGGGTGCTAAACTAACTGACGGTGTCACAACTGGGATGGGAAATGAAAAATGTTTACTTGAAGTTGCAATGGGAGAAGAAGGAGAAGGTAGAATGTCGCTAGCAATAACTTCTGTTTGGCTAATAGTGGGAGATGAATGTAAAGTTGTTGGATCTACGGAGGGTGCCGAAGGTTTTGACGCGTTCTGTGATGGTAAAGGGGTGACTACAACTGGTTGTGGTGCAAACCTTCGTGGTCGAGCAAGCGGTACAAACGGCACTTTAGGTAAAGCTGCTGAAGTTCTTGAAAGTATAGTTGCAGGCTTCGTTGGTAGCGGGTGGGCCAGTGTATTTGAAGAAAGAACCTCTTGTGTAGACGAATTTGTGCCTAATAAATTGCTTAAGGTATCAGCATCTAAAGGCTGAGGTATTGACGACCTCATTCGAGTGGCCCAGGTGGACCTTTGCGAAATAGAGTTACTACGTTCACCAGTCTGGGAGAGGGATGGTTGAGTCGCATTAGGAGTTTCGAGACCGCTAATTCCAGATACACCAGGAGAAGCAGTAGAGTCTTCTTCGATAGTTTCAGTCATTTGAGATTGTTTCAAGAGCTGAGCAGGAGTCAATGTCGAGCCCAATAGCTTACTTAAATCATTTGCGCCTTGTGATGAAGGAGGTGTGTCGGTAGGACGGCTTGTCACTGAAAGTTGTCGCTGCTTGTTGCGCGCAACATTCCTCAGACCAGCCTTTTTTGGAGCGAATCGCAGGTTTGACTTGTCTATATTGATGTTAGAGGAAGCGGTAATGAAAGCAGATATCCAAGCACTTACTGACTTGAGAACTCATTTTGGTCAAGACGCGTTCAAAATATGAATAGAATGATTGAAGTTTGGCTATAAAAGAGAACGCTATGATGAAGAGGGTATGACTCAAATGCCGTCTAAAACTGACAGAATAACTACTGGTAGCTCAAGCCCTTTCTTTCTTTTATGGTTTTGTTAGATTTCCTTGAGCTAACAAATTGAAAAAAATAAAAAGGAAAAAAGAAGGCTTCGATCGACGCGCAAAGATTTAAAATTGTGTGCAGTACTACCGTATTTAAATGGGTTAGGGTATGCGCGCCTTCGAGTCCTGGAATTGGCAGGCGTTAGCAATCCAAAGACCAACGTAGTCAACACAGTGATCTATAGGGATACTCCCTCATCATGCCTCATGTGAGTAGCTATGTGCATAGTGAAAGCATTACTAGGGTTTTCTGAAGAGACCGGTGGTTATGGAATATTTACACGAAAATACTTGCCAGGCTTCTTCCAGAAGCTCTTAACATGATCAAGACGAGTTACTTTGTAAAGATAGTAAAAAGCTAGGAAAACTACAGCTACTTACTCTCTAAAGAAACTTCAATACTTCCTTACAGGTCATTAAAAAACATTAGCGCCGGAGATACAACAGGAGCGTTAAGTATATCCTGCCCTTCACCTAACGCACAAAGCTACAAGCTCGTTTGAAAAAGACGAGTCTTGTAAGAGTAACGTTCAATCTGGAAAAGCTCACATCCTGGACTATGACGTGCAATAGTCTATGAGATACCAGGTAGACTAGCTTCATATTCATTCATAGCAGCCAACCCAGTTCCTATTTTCGTAGCAGATCTTGAAAGAACCATGGGGCCGTAATTTCCAAGAGAAGTGGAAGCCGGATTGTCTTGTTCTAGTGAAGTAGCGGCGGTGGGATCAATTGTCTGATCAGAAATAAAGACAGACTCAATAGGGCTGTCAAAGACCTTTTTGGGTAAGTCGTTATAAAGGTCTGGTCTTGGAAGGAACTATTCGCGGTGGATATACTCAGAGTTATCGCCATATGTTATATACTACTGTATACATATTTGATGATGGTTTGAGAAATAAAAAATTTGAAGAAAAGTTGGAATTCCAGGCCATTTTATACTGGTTGTGGGAAGATTGAGCTGGTAAATAAATCAGCTTTCAAATGAAAAAATCAACTTCACATGAAGGTCGTCGCAAACCAACCATCCCACTTGGACTGTTGCTGATGTATGGCCGTGAGCAAGAGGCGGCCATCAAGAGCGGTAAAGGCAACGAATGCCGCAGCTATAGAAATTAAGATAGCTATGCCTTCAATATCATGTGGTGGTGGTGGTACACCAACCATAATCCTTGGGGTTTCACTCACTCTTCACCTTTTTCAACGCTGGATGTCAAGCAGATAGTACGCGCGTGTTATGGCTGATGATCAGAGTGTGGTGACATAACTGTTAAACACAGGAGGAGAAGCAGAACCCGACGCTGGCCACAGCACGTCCAAGGCCCAGGTCGATTTGAAAATTTCGGCGTGTTGGGAGGTTGGGAGGTTGAAAAAAATTCTACTTTTCAAAATTAAACTTCCTAAACGTTTTTTTTCATGAATTATTTTTCTTCCTTCTCTTCAAACGAAGTAAAAAGCGTTTCTTGTGCATCATAGACGTAGAAACAAGATGATTTCATTTTGCCCTAACTGCTCTAACATGCTTCAAGTATGTCCATGTCCATGTCTGCAAACTGCTACTCACTTATCCAATGAATCTCTTGTACTAACTCTCTGCTCTCTAGATTTCCCTTGGAAACTCAGGTGTTAACCGATTCGAATGTCGAACCTGCCCATATGAGTTCCCCATAGTCTCTTCCATGTCAATGTATCACCGCAAACCCATGCCGCGCAAGGAGGTGGACGATGTTCTGGGTGGAAAGGGCTCGTGGGACAATGTTGATCAGACGGCAGCGCAGTGTCCAAACAATTGTGGAGGTGAAGATAAAGCATACTTTTTCCAGCTACAGATTAGGTCTGCAGACGAGCCTATGACTACCTTCTACAAGTGTACGCATTGCGCGCACCAATGGCGTGAAAATTAGAGGCTTTCTAGTTATACCTCTAATGAGTGGCAGTTAGTACTATCGCCTATTATCCATTATGCTCTTTTGCGCGTCTATACTCTGTTTTGAACAGTAACGCTTCCTATTATTTATTGCTAGTTTCGTGCTATTCCTTTTTCTCCCTTCATTTACGTCCTCTTTTCAGGTAATTCATCTGTTCTTCAATTTGATAATTATAAATTTATTTCAGCATTGATCGAGAAAATGGCACGCTTACTGCTCATCATTCTGCTTCTTGCGGATATCGTAGACCTCCAAGACAGCTTCAGCGGCCTTGACACCTGAAAGAGCCATGGCACCAAAAGTAGGGCCCATTCGGTTAGCACCATCAACCTCGGACAGTTCCATGCCTCCAACGACAAGACCAGGAACAATCTCACGAGTGCGCTTGACAATAGCATCCTCGGCAACCTGCATATCAAGACCTCGCATACCTCCGAGCTTCTCAATAGCGCCCATGGAAAGAAGACGCTTGACGCAGAAAGCACCGAAGGGACCGTCGTGGCCAGTAGTAGAAAGAATAATGGGAGCATTGATGGTGTTGGGGTCCATGCAACTCTGGTCATCGTGATGCATGGAGACCAAAGTCCAGTTGGTAACTACACCAGCAATTCTGATGGCACCAGTCTCAGGGTCCTTGCGAGTAATGAGATCCTCAACAGTGGTGGCGTTGAAAAGCTTGACATTGGGGAACCTCAAGACCTTAGCCATGAGAGTAGAAGTAAAAAGAGCAGCGTGCTTAACGACGACATAGTTTCCCTCATCTTCATAAGGAACTTCGATCTCGTCAAGGAACTTCTCAGCAGGCTTACGCATAATCATAGCGCTGAAGAGCTGGCCACCAAGCCAAGCGCCACCACCAGGGGCAACACCAGCCTCAATAATGGCAATCTTCAGGTCAGGTCTCTGCTTAGCCAGGACATAGGCGGCAGATAGACCACAGGATCCAGCACCAATGATGACAATGTCAGATTCGGCATACTTGTTCAGGTCCTCAAAGTAGCGGCTAGTCATTGCGCGAGAGACGGTGGACTCTCTGATAGGGTTAAAAGTGAAGTTTTCCCATTTGTCTGCGGGAACGTCCTTGGTCTGAGCAACAGGCTTGGTCTCAAAGAGAGAAATGGGGTAGGGAGCAACGGCGGCAGAAGGAGGAGACATTGTTGACTGTTTAAAACATCATGTTAGCATATCACTTTACCTTGAAAAGGTTCAGCACCGGGAAATAAAATCAAAACGGGGAGAATGGGGGAATGCATGTTTCTTTCGCTAGTGTTATCTAGATCAAGTTCAACCGTATAATCTCAGCACAACCAATGGATAGATGGAGTAAACACCTTCTCCATTGGAAAGCACCGGCCATGCAATGAACTTATATATACCTTTGGCAAATCCGAAGATTGTCCGCATCGTCACTTTGCTTCCTAAACACACTTTCCGCAAGCATTCAGCCATCCTCTTCGAGCAATAAGCTCTGGGAAGATAAAGCCATACATTACTGCGGAAAGAAAAAAGTGTGAGAGACTGTTAGCACGTCGCCATTCCTAAGCATTAGAAAGTAATCGTACCTAAAATAAGTACTGGTAGAACAGGTAGAGGGCAATAAAATAGTTGGAGATTGATGGAGGTTAGAAATGAAGAAAAGAGAGGATTTGATCTGTTTATATAGATATTTGCTGGTTGATTGCTATTCATGGGCTATTGCAATGAGCTATTGAGTCATGCCATGTATTGCACTATAGTTCCCAGATGTTCAACTGAATCTTAAGACGGTTCAGGTCAATCCGATGGCTTAATTCAGGTCTCTCGGGACTTTTGGTCTTATCGAGGTTCTGATTCGATGGAACTAGCTAATGTGGGGTTCATTCTTCTACTGTACCATGGAATTACAGCAGTGCACCCAATTCCCGCGTATAACCAAGGCATTTGATTGGAGGGCATTTGTTGAGAGCAATTATCGTTTGAAAGAGAAGATTGTTGCGCACTGCTCGAGTTGTCGAGTTTACCGGGCAGTCCGTAGCAATCTGCGGTAGGCCACCTTGAACTTAAGAATTCTTTATAGTGAGTCATGACTCAACGGGCATGCACTCGAGGAGACAGCTGCTACTAGCCTGCTAGGGCTCTGGATTAGACCTATAGCCTAAGCCATGGTCAAAATTAAAACAGCTCATAGACTAGGCCTATGTAGAGTCGTCGTAGACTGCAACTTCGACCAGAATGATCAAGATCAAAAAATCAAACCACCAGTTGGGCCGCCCTTGCCGTCAAAGGCCGCGATATCAATATAGACCGGGTAGAATTAGATTTAATTAGATGGAATCATACACCCGTGGTTCTGAAGCAACCATGGTCCATGGCTATATTAAGCCTTTATAGCAAGTTCCGATATGATGTTCGATACAGCTGTACTGGTCTACGACCGTCTAGCTAGCTACCCATATGGGCACATGCAGACACTATTTGTGTTTTATCCGTAACTGGACATGATTTCTTTACATGCGAACTCTGTAAACTTTACAATTGAGTGGGGTCCAGAATATCAGAATAACAGAATATTATATATCAGAATAACCGAAAAAATTCAAGATTCGAAGGAAAAGAAAGCAACCCAGAGACCTCTACGCGCACAAAATATCTGGCACACATTGAGCAGTTATACAGCGGTATTGATTAATTATAAAGAAAACGACCGTTAGCTAGTGTTGAAATCATTAGAGGTAGACTAGTCTAATTACCTATCCAAGAGCTCTTTGCTAATTAATTGCATATAAATCCTATTGATTGGTTTACGTGAGTGAAACTATCGCGAGTCCTCGGAGGTAGTCTAGTCTTCGTCTATTTTCTGAGCATGATAGATATCTTGGGCTATCATTATTAGAAGGCTTCAATTACCCAGAGAAGCAGAGCGATATCTAAGCGGCCAACTTTATAGACTGCTACTGGGTAGTTCTTGCTGGCAGTCTAATTAAAATGTTTTCAGAAACAATTCAACTAAACAACTGCCATCTGATGGTATCTTTGAGTCTCTAGACTATATGATCTACACAAACAGGATTATATTATCGGGTTCTGATTTGGCATTTCTCCTCGTTATCTTTTTAAGCTAATTCGCCTGAAATGTCAATTGGTAGATTTGCTTTTGGAAATTCAACACTTTTATTTTTTAGACAATCTATCAGAGCTATTATAGCATACCGGTATTTAGTGAAGCATTTTGAACGGAGTTCCGGTAGCTGTTTGCAGTGCATGCAACCAACTTTGAGCATTGTTAAATATTGTAGCTGTAGCTGGACCTCTCCTACCGCTTTATTGTAATTAACCTTCCATAGCTGTATACTGTAACTGTTTATTTAAACCCCGATTACTTTCTCATGATCCTCTAGCTACCGGTAAAAACCAACCTAAACGTTCAATCAAGTAAAGAAAAATGAGCAACGCTGTAAACGAGATCGATATGGTAGATGAGTTCGGTGAACCAACTTATCACGCTGAAGACAACATCGACATCGAGCCAGATCCCCCTGATACCGAGTTGGGTAACAACGAAGGTGGCGGATTGGAACCTGGTGGTGGTGATGCTGAAATATTGACCGAAAA
>JAJMKT010000600.1:0-10147 GCA_030563985.1 Geotrichum restrictum
AAAAAAAAAAAAAAAAAAACTGTGCCAAATGTATTGTAATTAAAAAAAAAATTATGCCCGAATAACTGTATTTCCTTCGATAGAAATGTCCGAAAACACAAAACCTCCAACCGGGGTCGACAGGTCAGCATCCACAATAGCATGCAACGTGATTGGTGCGCTTCCCGTAACAATTACTTGGCGCGCTACTTCGCTAAAGACACTCTCGTCTGTGATGTTCATGGGAACTCCATTCAAGCTAAACTCAACAACATATGCCAACGTCTTGTTGTTTGACGACTTCTTTTGAATCATGGACCCAAGATCACCCCCGTTCAAGGGTGGGTCACGGTCTACCATCTTGGTGGTGGTTACACAGGGCAGCCAGTCCGGAATATCAACAGTCGCAAACGACTCGCCTTTACTCGAAAACAGCTCCGCAGTGCCGCGAGCCTGCTTGACCGAAAGGTCCACGTCCTCCGTCATGTTGATCATGGGCGGTGGTACGACGGTAGCCTGGATATGGGCGCTGAGTTTTGGGAGGCCTGACGGTTTTTCAAATGGGTTTTTCCGCGCGGGTAGCGTGATTTTGAAATTCGACAGCTCCAGCTCGCGAATCAGTTTGTCGTCTGTCTTTTGGCCCCGAATGGGGATCTGGAGCTCAATCAACGGCAAAATAGGTGTCATCCACCAGGGAACGCCTGGTGGTTGGTGCCATGACCCTTGTACTTTGATTTTTGTAAGGGCTCCAGACAAATATTGCTGCGCGAACTGGTCAATGGCCGTGTGGTTTGAACCAGGGCACTGCACATTAAGTTCCGATGACAGCTTCTTGACCATTGCATACACCCCCAGTTCGTTCACCTCAAAGGGCTTCAAATGAATAGGCAAGTTGAAGGCATCAGTAACGTACAGAAACTCGTCTTCGTTACACCCGGGAATAAACACCTTCCACCGCAGCTCGGGAAGAATGGCGGATATCGAAAAGTTATAAAACGCCGAAATCATGGCAGCTACGCTAAGACCGTGATATCCCTGAGGAACTGGATTGATTGTGAAATCGTCAAGATTAAATTGATCTGGGATGACTCCGAGCTCTGGACCCGGGTTAACAGCTCCACGGATCACAAAAGGCCAAGTGCCCAGGGGAAAGATTCCCTTATAAATGGGGAGAGCGGTTTTGTATTCAAAATCAATCTCCTCCTCAGTAAGAATGCGTTTCACAATTGAGGCCAGTAAACCAGGGCTTCCAAAGTCTGTGAGATTCGTAATAATGTCAAACTTTGTAGTTTCATTATGTCGGATATTGATAGTCATGTCCGGCAGTAGCGCAGTCACCGCATGCTTATACTGCGATTCGCCCTTTCCCCCTGCTCCCGCTTTTTGGTCTTTATCGTTTTTGAACGAAACGACTGAGGTAGAATTTTTGATTAAGAGCGTGTGAATGGGATACGCACCCGTCCGCAGAAACCACGAGCGATACGAGTCGTGATCAATGAGGGTATAGTTAATACGCAGCTCTCCGCGTACACGCAGCGTGACGCCGTCGTTTGTGAATTCCTCGAATTGCACTTTTTGGATATCAACAGCGGTTGCGTTAATAAATTCTTTTTCCCAGTAAACGTGCATGGCCTGGAGCACAATTAAGAGCAAAAGAAGCACAGCTGCGAGGCCCCATATGCTTTTAGCGGACGTTGACGTTAGAGTTTTCCAAACCTTGCTGAGAATGGAGTGAACATGTTCGGATGGGGTTGCCGGCTCAGAGAACGCATTTGGGAAGGACTGAAGTGATTTATAGTCGCGGTCCCTTGAGGAGGACTTTCGTTTTCCGTGTACAAGGAGAGAGGTGCTCTCGTCTACCTCAGCTGCCTCTTCGCCATCGGGGATTGTACGGGGCGAGTAGTCGGGAGGAATAGAGCTGCTGTTGCTGGAAGAGTTTGCGCTCAGAAACTCAGAGGACGAGGAGGGGCCTACATGTGCTCCCGTGAGTTTTGAGAATTCGCTCATAACTCTGTGGGTAGTCTTGAGACCTGTAAGTACGGGTTACTACGGAAAGCTTCGCAGTAGACTAGTAGTTTAGAAGTTGAGGGTCGGATATTCGGGTGATTTGGTGATTTAGCGATTCGGGTATTCGAGACAAACGGTATCAAGGAGGAATGCGGATTGAATGAACCAGGTGTGTTGAAGGGGTAAACATGTAAAAATGTAAGGTCAAGAAGAAGAAGAAAGAACAAGAAATGAAGGGAAAAGAGAGGGAAAAGAGAGGGAAAGAAGAAGAAATGAAGATAGTTTCCGAGAGAAACCACGAAACCTTTTTAACTTGAATTTTAATCTTTTTTTTTTTTTGCTGCTGCTCCTGCTGCGCACCTTCAGCCGTTCGTCACACGCACGCCCTAACCTTGCGATTTAATCGAATCCAAAAAAAAAATTCTATTTGCTCCATCAAAAACCACTCCAAAATGCTATATCTAATAGGCCTGGGCCTCTCTCATGAGTCCGACATTACCGTGCGCGGTCTTGAGATTGTACGCAAGTGCAGGCGCGTCTACTTGGAGGCCTATACTAGTATCCTTATGACGGCTGACAAGGAAACGCTTGAAAAGTTTTACGGCCGTGAGGTTATTCTAGCCGACCGCGAGCTTGTGGAGGGCGGGTCTGACGAGATCCTGGCCGGCGCTGAGACAGACGACGAAGATAGCGACGTGGCCTTTTTGGTGGTGGGTGATCCCTTTGGAGCCACTACGCATACTGATCTGGTGATCCGGGCCCGCGAACTTGGCATCAAGTATACTACTATTCATAATGCGTCGGTCATGAATGCCGTTGGAGCCTGTGGATTGCAGTTGTATAACTTTGGGCAAACGGTGTCGCTAGTTTTCTTCACAGATAGCTGGAAACCAGACTCATTCTATGACAAAATTATGGAGAATAGAAGACTTGGGCTGCATACTCTTCTTCTCCTGGACATTAAGGTCAAGGAACAGAGTATTGAAAATATGGCACGAGGACGACTGATCTATGAGCCGCCTAGATACATGAGCATTGAGACTGCTGCTGAGCAGCTTCTTGAGATCGAAGAACTGCGCAAAGAGAACGCGTATGGCCCTGAGACTCCTTGTATTGCAGTCTCAAGACTGGGCTCCCCCAGACAAGCCATCCGTGCAGACACCCTTAAGAATCTGGTTGACTATGAGTCTGGAGAGCCTCTTCATTCGCTTGTTATTCTTGGTAACAAGGTCCATGACTTGGAAACCGATTTTATTGTAGAATTTTCTACTGATGCTGAGCACCTTAGGAAGTCTATTAAGGACGACGCAGAAAACTTCAAGAAGCCAGTACCAAAATTAGCTGAAGAATATGACGATGATGACGAATAGATGTAATAAATATATATACTGGACTGTACAGTGAAACGCTAGTAATAATAGTCTTCCTCCGTGAGACGCATGGCTTGTCTCTGTAATAATCTCGGGTCTTTGCAAAAGTCGCACGCGTATAAGCACCAGTCCTTAGAGGGAGAATGAGGAACGTTTGGTTCAAAGTAGCTGCACAAATGAAGATGTCGGCATAAACTGGTTCTTTCACAATATTGAATCATAAATTGGAGCCCAAGATCTGTGGAATTTTGATCTCCACGGTTGTTGAGTCTTAGCACTCGGTCCCTTTCTTCTCTAGAGTAGTACAGTATGCACCTGGCGCCTTTTCCATCTCGTCCTGCGCGGCCCGAAGCCTGGTAATAGGTCTCGATACTGCCTGGAAGGTCGACGTGAATCACAAATCGGACATCAGGCTTATCTACTCCCATTCCAAACGCAACTGTAGCCACCACTATCTCGTACCCCTCGACATTATCGACCCAGTTTCCCATGATGGAGTCCTTTTCAGATGGTGATATTGACGCGTGAAATGCCTGGGCTCCAAACCCTTTATCGCGCAGCTCCTGTGCAACGAGCTCTACCGTATCCTTGCGCCGACAGTAGATGATGCCTGCCCCGGTGGACTTTGATTTCGAGGCAACGCGTCGGGCTTTGTATTCCAAAAGAAAACTTTCAATATCCGGAAGAATATCAATGGTATGATCAGGGTTAGAAAAAAACCTGACTTCATAATGCAAATTTGGGCGATTAACAGACGCCGTATAGACCTTGACTTTACGAGGACCTTCACTATCCAGGCTTAGTATTTTTATGATATTGCGCTGGACAGATGGTGGCGCCGTTGCGGTCAACGCTGTAATGGGTATTCTCGAAAAGGCTTTGCGCAAGTACGAGAGTTCCAAATAGTCGCGTCTGAAGTTGAACCCCCACTCCACACAACAATGGGCTTCATCAATGACAAACCTGGCAATAGAATGCTTATGGTACATTGTATTTAATATTTTTCGGAACGGTCCAGTGGCGCACAGTTCAGGCGAAACGTACATCATTTGGATCGAGGGTTTCGAGCTGGTCACATCGCGAACAATCACCTTCCTTTGAGCACTGGTAGTTTGGCTGTTGAGCATGACAGCATGAACATTTAGATTAGCTAGTCCAGCGATCTGGTTTGACATGAGGGCTATTAACGGCGAAATGACGATTGTAGTTTTGCCAGGCCCGGCGACTACGGCAGGAAGCTGGTAGGTGAGCGATTTGCCGTGTCCCGTGGGTAGCACCACTAGGGCGTCATGACCACTTATGACGGAGTTTATGATTTCCTCCTGGCGGTTGCGAAAAGTTTCCTTCTTGAATACATTGCTAAGGACCTCGAAAATGTCAATGCTGGTCATACGGGGGGCGGGTTTACAATAGATACCGGTATATATTAATTGGAGTGTGTGATGATTTGGGACTGAGTGGGTAGTTCACTAAAAAATGAAAAAAATAAAAAAATGAAAAATTGTACTTCATTACGCTGCTGCAACTGTCTCAAATTTGTTCCCGTCTGTCTGTCCGATTTGCTCTTGATAATACCAGATTACGAGTTTCTGTCAGAGCATGCTACGCTGGAATTCGTGAGGGACGTCGGCTTATTTTTTGTCCAAATGTATCAATTTCAAATTCAGGGAAAGTTCAAGTTGAAGTTCCCACACTTCGAAATTTGGTGAATTCTCGTTTGCGCCAGCAGCCGAATCATGCGTGGTCTTTGGCTCCAATTTGATATTTGGCCAGGCTAAAACAACGCTTTCATTACACTGCAAGTCTCTCACTTCAGATTTGTTCTCATCTTTGTCCTCAACTTTGTTCTCAACTTGGATCCGAGACTGGGGTAGGTTCTTCATATGGTGGTCATCTTCGCCCACAACATTAGCAAAAAGTAAAAACACAATAAAAAACACAATAAAAAACAGACTAGATCTTGTACTCACCAATTCTGTATTGTCTCTCGGCGCGCTCCTTGTACTTTTGTCTGAAGGTTGCCTCGATAGCTTGGTATCTTCTGATTGAAGCTTCAAAGGACTCCGTGACCTTTTCTGCTCAATTGGACCCTCTTGGTATTATCACGCTGGGATCTAGATTGCAGAGATTTGATTCTGTTGCTCAATTCTGTGGCCAGTGCGGAAGTCTCCTGGGCGAGACTTGCTATTTGATTATGGGTGACCCCCTCAGAGTCCTCGTTTATTTCTGTGAGAGACCGCTTGTGTAGAGTCTCAATTCGTTTAACGACATCATCATAACTCACCAGCAAAACGTTGATATCATCGACTTCGTTAAAGAACGAAATCATGTCGGTTTCGCCGACCCTCTCATATATCGGTTCTACTTGCTGATTACGACACATGGCACTATGCCATGAGTTAGAAGGCACTAAGTGTAAAAGATCCATTGGTTTGAAGACCTACCGAAAGCCCTGCTTCTACCAAACTACAAGGTTTTGTTTTGTTAGCAACATACACCGTTCAAGATAAACTCAAGATAAACTCAATATAAACTCAAAATAGCGACAAAAAATAGCGACAAAAAGTGACAAGGGCGTCAACATACAAATTTTCTCATTGGAGGGCTATAATAGCTGAATGCTTCTTGTCAAGTTCTTGATGGGATCCTTAGATGAAGACAACAGAGTGAAAAAGGTCTTGATTTTGAATGCGCATGTGCCTATTCATAACGAAAAATACGAAAACGATCTCATTATCTTATTATCATAGTATTTTGGTTATCTCAGTTATTTGGCAGTTATAACGATTCAATTTTTTACTTTTACGTAGTACCGGTAAATAATTGAATAAAAAGTAAATAGTTGGCAATTCATTCGATTTAACGATGAGAAAAGTGAAAATAAGCAAATTCGTTCATCTCGAATCGATCCACCTTAAAATCAGTTTAACATCCCGATTGGACGGTTAATGTAGTGGTTATAACATCTTCGCCTTCCAAGCGAAAAACATGGGGTTTGATTCTCCTACCGCTCATTTTTGCCTCTTTAACATTAACTGCCATGGCCGTGGTTGAGGCTGGTTGACTTTTTGTAAACCCATGAACATGAGTTACAGCACACCACCACGTCAAAACAACAAAAAAGAAAGCGACTTCAGCCATGATGATTGATATCGTCGGAGCATTTGATAACGTGAATAGATATATGACCGTAACACTGAAGGAGCTCAAGTTACCGTCAGCAATATTGAGGTGGACTTACCACGTTATTTCAGAAAGAACAGCAAGCATGATGATAGATGGGTCATTAGGAGAAAAAGAAAGTGTTGAGTCAGGAGTTCCGCAAGGGTCACCGATATCTCTATTACTGTTTCTACTTTACACGACTCCTCTATATAAACTAATAAAGGATCAGGGCGCTAGTGTATCAGGGTGCATCGACGATATCGCCATACGGACGAGCAGCGACAGCTACGAAAGCAATGGAGTTCTATTAAGTGGTATACTCAAAAAGTGTTGTGAATGAGCAGAATCAAAGTCGACGGCAATAGATCTGAGCGAAAAATTAGGCAAACCCAGAAGAGAGGAAGAAGGCAATCTTAACGCTGCCAGACGGGACGGAAAGGAAGGCAACAGACCAGGTAAAGTTACTAGGTATCATCATCGACAACAAAAACTTGAATTTCAAAAACCATGGAAAAAAGAAAACAGACCAAGCGAGAGCAGCTTTCGCAATCATTCAGAAACTGGGAGGAGCAAGGAAAGGTATGAGCGCGATGGCGGTTAGATCCCTACCGGTATATCTTTCCTGTGTGAACCCAATATTCGAATATGGTATTGAAGTCTGGCAACAAACGCTCAAAAAAGAACAGATCAAAAAGTGGACACTTCTTCAAAACAGAGGCATGAGATGCCTACTTGGAGCAGACCGCTCAACACCGATTGCAGTTCTCGAAATGGAAGCTGGAATCCCCCCATTGGAAGAAAGTGTAAAGAATTTGATTGAAATGAAGATGATAAGGTTAAAGTGCAAACTTAGCGCGACAAATCCATTGAAAAAATTAATCTATTCTTTTTTTTTTTTTTTTTTTTTTTTTTTTTTTTTTTTTAGGCATTTTTACCTAGTTGACATACTTCGAATTTCTCAACCTTAGTGGTATACTGTTCTATTTAAACTCCTGTACTAGTTTCCTCTCTGTCGGTTGGCTTTATATCCATCCTTACAGCCTTGGTGGCTGTTGTATCAGTTAGGATAGAGGAAGGGTGGATCGCGCGGCTTTTTAGTGCGTCAGATTATTAATCTATTCACCTGGTCCAAATAGCAAGAAATCGCCAATCTTCAGTCTCAGACAGAAAATGCTAGAAGAGCAAGACACCCTCGAGGAAGTCACAGTGCCTCCAGGAGTGGCGTCATGGATAGACAAGAAAACCAAGGAAAAGTACCACGAGAGGTGGGAAAGTCACTGGAAGACTCAAAAGGACAAAGTCAAACAGTCAAAAGATCGACTCATTAGCAAATGGCAAAAGAAGTACGATGAAAGTGAAAAGGGTCAAAAGCTACCGCGAAATTGTCAAAAACGCGAAATGTAATACGAGAGTGCCGCGAATGGTGACGAGAGATTCTCTGCGCCACGCGCCACACCAAAGAGTTAGGAAGATTGTTCAGCTCAGAACTGGTCACAACCTATTAGACAAATATTTCCACAAGGCTGGAACACAGTCGGGGGGCATGCAGTTGTGGCAAGCAGGAACAAACCGCTCAACACTTGCTTGCAAGCTGTCCCAATCTTGAACGACCCCCGAGACATACTGCGCAAGGTTTCCGCTACTCTGGATCTTTCAGTGCTATTAATTAGTACAAAAGGACTCAAAGCAGTAAATTCTTTCTGGGATGAGAATCCCAGCGACTGGGTTTCCCTTGGTGCTGAAGTTCGAAGACTTCAAACCTTTGTAACTTCAGGGGAATTCCGAAACCATCGCAGCATTTTGAAAATTAGTGAAGCAATTTTGCCTGACTCAGTCCGTATATCAGAAAGTAAACGAACCATGTCCTACTCCACGTTTAAATAGTTTTTGCAGTTTGTGTAATGTCCCCTATGAAACGGGAAAATAAAAAGATTTATCTATCTATCTATCTTGGATGAGAAGGAGTACATAGTCGAAAGCAACAGCAATAGATATGCAGCAACACGAGCAGTTATGAGGTTAAGATACCAGTTATATAGGCAGCAGCGCGCTGACGAGTTCTGTGGACTCCGTGTGGAGTAGTCACAACAAAATACTGTAGCATAGAAATAAAAATAGATCTTTTAAATTTAAAATAAAAAGTTCACGTGATTTACCAAAAACAACCTCCGTCAACAAAAACTCAAGACCAAAATGGAGATGTGGCGACTTGGCCGTTCCAAAATATATTAATCAACAACGCAACGAGGAGAAGTCGCAAACGCTTAAAATAAAGTGTAGCCATCTATCCATTGGTCTAGATATTTAACAATATTTTTTATTATTTTTAATGGTGCAACACATTCTTTTGGATATATCGTGTCGAATGCTGCAAATGTGAATTTTGGGTCGACCTGGTAGTCTTCACTGGACCCTTCAGTGAATCATTTAGAGGATTCATTGAATGAATGAATGAATGCCGCTTTATTGATAAGGTGCGATGCTGCCCTTAAGCAGAGAGTGAGCTTTCGTAGGTGGAAAATTAAAAAATAAAAATAAATAAAAGTTGGGCTGCTTACGCACAGATTTGAAGATCTGCTTACACATTATTAGTTAACTGTGCTCTAAGCATCAGTTGGGAGTTAACTGCGAAACCAAAGTAATATTGATTCCAAAACCTCCCAACAAACACCTCCCAAGCTGTAGCCACACAACTTTTGAATTCATTCAACTCCACGATTAAAAGAGCTGAAGAGGATTAAAGTTTAGTACTAGGAATTGTAGAAGTAAAACCTGGCCATAAGTAAAGGAATAGCGAGCGATCGTTTAAGTAGCCGAGTTGGTACTGTGGCCTCAAATTTCATTTGGCGCCCCGGTTCGAACCCAGCTATTTACACATTCAGGGGTCACCTCTTAAAGGTGAAGGTGATAGGTAGACTGTCTACCGCGCACACCGCAGGTAGGCGGGTACTTCTCTCTCAGCGGATGCAGCAGTGTCCTGAATTCGCCCTCTTTTTTTGTGTCAGCCGAGAATTACATCCGGGTAACTACGAACCTTTGCAATTGCAATGTTTTTGCCCATGTTTCTAGCTCTCCGGGCCCGTAAATTTAGGTCGGCTCAATCTCTGCTATTATCAATGGTTTGTCGAGTACGAACGCACTCGACTTCATAGGCTACCAAGCACACGCTACTAAGCCAGCTGAATTATTATTGAATTTATAGAGCTTATTATATCGATTTGTCCTATGGTCTTGTATTCCCCGTTAAAGAATTCCTTGCAAGAAAAAACAACAGATACTAGTATACAGTAGTATATATTGGTCTCAAGACAGAGCTTTTTGTGAAAAGATGCGGTATCAAGAATAAAAAAGACCATAGACAGCGATTTAGCTTTGAAGTTTACCACGCGATTGAGTACTGTACTGTCAATGAAAGTACAGTAGAGTCCAGTGTTGCCGCGGTGTCAGACACCAGAGAATTTCGGTGTCAGATCAATTGACACCAACATCAGACACCACACCATGGTGTCTATACTCAGAAATACGCCGTAGCGGTACCATATCTACGCATAGAATACTAAGCATACTATATTACCATAGTTAGATTGAAGAGAGTATTCACGCTGAATGTGGTAGGCAAATGAGCC
>JAJMKT010000601.1:0-10127 GCA_030563985.1 Geotrichum restrictum
ATGAATTTTTTTTTGCTCGAAAGAGACGGGTTTTAACATAGAGGCCTTGGGCTGTGTAAAAAGCAGCAAGGGGCGGGAATTCTCAGAGTGAAGCGGGCTAAATTCTGGTTATACGACTACTAGCGAAAAAAGTTAGAAATATTGTTTTGTACTGTATCAAGTAAAGCCATATGGCACGAATAAAGTATTATCTCTCTCTATTCCAATATATAAGTAGCAGAATTTGTAAAGATATAGTGTTTTTTAATCAACAAAATACATCTTAACAAATCAATTACAAATATGGATAATCAATTCAATCTCTCAGACGAAGCTGTGGCAGCTGTGGTCCTCGAATTACAACAGCGAACGCACACAGTGTTCAACAAAACAATCAGCGAACGCACATAGCGCCCAACAGACATTGAACATTGAACGGACTCAGCGTCCAACAAATAGTTAACGAACACAACCAACATAGAACGCACAAAGCGTCCAACACACAACAGTCAACGCAAACGGCATCTAACAACAGCAAACGCCAACGGCGTCCAACAACAAAAACGGAGAACGCAACCAGCGTTTCAACAAAGACTGGGAACTCAACCAGCACCCAACAACAAACGGCGAACGCAAACAGCGAACGGCAAGCATCGTACAACAGCGTACGGCAAACGGCTTCATCTGGTGAGCCAGCAACAAACAGCAAGCACCAAGCACCTTTGTGTGAATTGCATCCAATAGACAATTTCAGGTGTCAACAGCTTCAAGTAGACAGCTTCCAATAGATGGCGAACATCTTCGTGGATAGCTTCTAATAAACAGTGAACAGTGGCCAATTTCAAGTGAACAGCTTTGAGTCGAAAGCTTCAAGTGTGAACGACTTCAAAAACAGATGGCTAACTTCATGTGGACAACTTCCAGCAGCGAACAGCTTCATGGACAGTTTCCAGTAAACAACTAGTGCTCGTAGGTGACAGAGCATAGAGACCTCTCTTGTAGAGACCTCTCTCAGCGAACATAAAGACCTCTCTCTTAGAGACCTTTCTCATAGATTCATCGCATACAGATTCCTCTTCCACTCGATGAATAATAGGAGAAGGGACAGGTTGTGGAGTGGAAATCGGGCCACCCACCATCATCACTCACAGTTTTCATTGCACACAGATTATTCTTCCCCTCAATGAAAAGACGGAGTAGGTGTTGTGATTCAAGCATTGTTATGCTGCGATTATTCCGAATGAGGTATTGTTAGCCGAAGCAGAGCTGTCGGCTTTGTCACTACTTCTCGATGGTGATCGAGAAGACCGTGTTGGTTGTTTCAGATATCGTATTGCTATACGCTCTCTACATTAGTAATGGTTCTGTCGTTACAAGTCTTGTTTGTTATTTAAGTATATAAAGCGCTATGTTTCCTTAGTTTAACAAATCAAGCAACAATTAATCTATCTTCCTAATCATTATATTTAACAGAGAATCCCTACGTATGCAGAGGGAGTCAGCAATTACTTGGTCCACACAGCTTGTTAGGCTGGTGGACACCTGAGATTACAACAGACAGAGCTACCAATTCAGCATTGGTCAACAATCCTTCATGTAAAGTTGTCCGATATTCGAAAAAGCAAATAAGATGATACGGAAATAAAATTCTTTTTATGTTAGAGTTTATGAATAAGAGTTAGTTAAAAAGGTTAAGCTTACCTGTATGAAACCGTCAAGTGAAGTGATATGGGAAAAGATATTCAAGTGACCTGAAGAACAGTGAAACAGGAGAGTTGCTTGGAGGTGTGAAACTGGGGTGTGCGTGAGAAGCGAAATATAAGAAGGTAAAAGTTAAGAAGAGTAGCGTAAAGCTGGAAGAGAGCTTGGTGGGAAAGCTGGTTGATGAAAGGTGAAGAGCGAGCCGCTGAAGAAGGCATGAGAGAAATAATGTTTTGGGGTGGCCTTCAAACAGCAGGGGAAAAGGCCGGCTTTTATAGTCTGGGAAATGGCTTCTTGGAAAGCTCTCAATTCAAGAGCAAAGAGACTAGAATCGAGCCAGACTCTGAAAATCTTGGAGCAGGACCGTCCAGCGGGGAAGCAGTCGAAGAAGAAGTTGAAGCTGTGGCCAATTCGCGCTTGGAACGAGAGCGCTTTGATTGAGATCGGCGCTGTTTGCGTGGCACCGCGTTGGAGAAGAGGTTAGCCGACTCGGGAGCAAGAGCGGAGATCAGTTCATCCGGGGTCTCGGAGTCCATCGATGGAACGGAAGCATCCATCATAGTTACACTTCATTTACAACACCAAGCCCATTGGCAAGCCCTCTGGTGACCACTCCGAGGTTGCACGGACTGTCATCCTGTCCGAGATTAGTGATCTACCCTCTGGTGACCCCGGTGTTGAATTATGAGGTGTCCACCATTAACAATCGCTGTGGACTAAGTCATTGTTGACTCCCTCTGCTATCGTAATCTGAGGTGTCCACCAGCCTTAACCATCACTCTGGACCGCGTCATTGTTGCCTCCCTCTGCGTACTAGGGATTCTCTGGTAAAATATTGATGTCAAAGATAGATTAATATTGTTGCTTAAAGACTAAACTAAACCAGGGAGTTATAGTCTATTTATATTGTTAAATTAGATGATCAAGTTGCTCAAAGCAATTTTCTCAAAACGAATAAGCCACTCAAAGTAATCTTATCAAACCCTGGTAAATTAAACAATCTTCCTGATAATTCTTTCAATCTCAAATAGCATGATGCTTCCGTCAAACTCAAATAGCATGATGCTTCAGTCGAGCTCATACTCTCATTCACAACACTTTTGGAATGAACTCAACATAACATTAAATGTATCATAAATTTAATAATAAAACGATTTATCATAACAAGATCACTTCTATTATTTGTTTTTGTCAAAATACGAGATGTGAATCTCATAATATATCTGTGATATTTATGTTTGTTGTCTTTATATATAAGTTGATATATCTCATGTTATCTTTATGTCTTAGCTCATATATATTTTGATCTAGCTTTATATCTATTTCGTGCTAAAGTATTTCAGTATTAAGTATTCACAACTCCTTCATTATGATCGTTTGATATAAGGCCCGAAGGCCCTTTCCTAATCAACCTTCAACTAAACTATTTTCTAGTCAGTTTTACTCTTCATCTTCTTTGTCTCTTATCCTCGCAACTTCTTCTATATACCTGTAGGACCTTTACCGTATCGTTTTTTATAAGGTCATCATTTAGTTTGCACACACTAGTGACTAGACTACTCAATAACTGCTGAATCTCCTAATCAGTAGACCAATGATACAGAGATGAAGAGTGCAATCGCTACTCCAACAGCGCCCACACCTTCTTCTACCACATATAGAACTTATTATCTTAGAATTCACAATTTATAGAAGAACAATGGCCAGTCGGAACGATCATTCATACGATTTTCCTTCCGCGGACGTTGATGGCAGGAATTTTCTGGTCTACATTACATTCTTAGCTTTTATCTTATAATTTCCAGCCATAAGCATAACCCAGTGCATTCCGTACTTCTTATAAACTTTTAGCTCGAAGTTTAATGCTTTAATTTAAATATCTTTTTCGTTGCTCCGTTGTCTTTGAAACCCCCATTTTAAAATGACGAGAAACATGTGAAAGGGTGTGAAATCTGGCCACAAGGTAGAAACAAATTCAATCATTGTACCCTTGTTTGCTTGCCATAACATGAAGTCACTGAAGCGTTCCACGCCACTTGTTCTCACTAGAATATCTAATGGAGGGCTGTCTCCAAAGTACATATTTGATTCCAGCAGGCTCTCATCAATATCCGATGGATCAAGGCCTCCTTTTTGAACCGACGTTATGATACTTTTGATGGACATGGTGATATCATCCCTGGACGTGTAAGGAAAGCAGATATTAAGATAGGCTCTAAACGTAGAAAAGATAGCTGTTAGCTTGCACTAATAATGAACGTAGGAATCCCAATTTCGTGTAAGTGAGGGCATACTTTGTATTATTTTCAGTCATTTTTGTAACCTTGTCAATCACTTCGACAATATCATCTCTGAGTAGCGTTCTATCGCCCAGTACCTTTATGGCAATTCCATATTGTTCAACTAGATCCCTAAAACATGGTCAGATATGTGCAGAACCATATTCCATGCTTGTTCAGACTTACCCTCTTTCGACGATTTGAAGAAGTCGGCTTTTCGTAATTTCCATGAGTGAGTTGACTTCATAGGGAGTGCGATTGAAGTTTTCGATAGAGAAGGCAAATATAGTGACTACATTCACACCAGTATTGTAACAAAGTTCCAGGATATGGCTCAGACTCTCAAACCCTGCATTATGACCTTCCCTTGTTTCCTGGTGGTTTCGTTTTGCGAACCGTCGATTTCCATCCATGACGAACGCAACATGCCTAGGAACCGGGCCTACCTTCAATATCTTTGCGAGAAGAGTCTTTCCATAGCGCTGTAAGTAGTGGTGACCAGGAAAAGATGATCCGAACGACTCTGTTGAAGGCATCCCAAAGCTAGTAGTTGAAAATTCCGTCTTCGTATTGTTGACGTGACAAGTATTGAATTCTTTTTTTTTTTTTTCTGTTTGGCTGTTGGCATCCCAAAGAATCAAACCTTCTTCAAGTCCCGTTTGTTTACTTACCATCACAGCATTATTTTTAGACACCCATCATTATGCCTTCCGTAATTACACCGAGCTCCTTCGACTTGATATTCGATTCGCCCGATGCCTCCTATAAGCTTTCGGATCATTTTGTAGCTGTCAGGGAATGGATGGTTCCTAAAAGCCTGCTGTGCCCCCCAACAGATGAGATTTTATTAGCATTCGAAAGTGTAAGCAATCATCTGGGCAACCTGATAGATCTCTATATGAACGACGTGAGGTCACATTTTTATAGGCATGCATGTCCAGTTCTAAATTCCTCAATTTTTGCGCGCCCTTTCACGGATAAAGAAGCTTTTCGATTAGTCGACACTCTCAACGATTTGAGACGACACTATTACTATCCATTTGAATTCATTGACATACCTGAAAATATCTATATGCGATTTCATGTCTGCTATTCTTCGCTATTGAATAGCCTTTTTTCTCCAGATGTATTCCAATCTGTCGCAACTTCCTGCTTACAGGGCCAAAATCTATTCTATCCCGACCAAACTATACTGGATGCTGTATCGACGCTTCGTGAGATGGGAAAAGAGGCGAGCTTAAATCAGATCATCTTGTCTCATATCTTACACGACATTGAGCATCATGCTAGAAATAAATATGGGAAAACATGGGATTGCTCTGTGTTGCAAGATATGAAGGACTGGATAAACAACATCGTGTTGCCTTCAGCTCAATTGCTAATACCCCACTGCGAAGAAGATATCACCCTTGTGATTCGTGGCTTCAGCCTTGATACTATAGCCACAATGAGAACAGAAGAATTGTTTGATATTGTTGTTGATTATCCCGATTCAAGGTACGGCTTGGAGGACCTCAAGGTAGTAAATACACAATTTCAGTTAACTCGAAGCTAACAATAACAGAATTCCATCACGTCTAATCGTCAGCGGGCGGCATTAGTGACTCAATTTCAAAGAAGCTGTGCTAAGCGGCTGTTGCACGGCGGAGCTAATACCGTGGATATTCTTTTTGGGTACATTTCAGGTATCAAGTGTTTCAGCGTTTTGGATTCCAGAGGAGTGCTCCTTGAAAGGATCTCTAGACCGATACGACGGTATTTGAAAGAGCGGGAAGATACTATTGGAGAACTTGTATCGGGATTATTAGGTCAAGATTCGTCTAGTATCAAAGATCTAGCTGCGGAGTTGAGTTCTCCGCAAACCCGACAGAGCGCCGGACTTGCAGTTTTTCAAGCTGAATCCAACTGGTTTCCTGATCCGCTGGATGCTCCTGCTGATTTCTCGACAGACAATAATTTTGATATCATTGGAAATCTATTGTCAATGTACGACAGTAAAGACGGCATTATAAAGGAGTTAGTCAGGAGATTTGCAGCAACCATGCTATTACCTTCTGATCAAGTTTCGGAAGAAATTGTATGTATACCAATGTCACAGCTCCTTTTTTTACTGCTAACATTCGGATTTTTAGTTGATGAAAATCGAGCTTTTGAAAGTAAAATTTGGAGAACGGCAGTTACTTGATTTGGATGTTATGGCCAAAGACATGGCAGAAAGTAAACGAATCAATACTCTTGTTCGTCAAGAAA
The DNA here is from genome assembly GCA_030563985.1 of Geotrichum restrictum. Lineage (NCBI taxonomy): Eukaryota > Fungi > Ascomycota > Dipodascomycetes > Dipodascales > Dipodascaceae > Geotrichum > Geotrichum restrictum. The sequence goes on from JAJMKT010000601.1 coordinate 6,210, forward strand.
TGGAGAAGAGAGAAGAAGGGGACTTTCTTGGATACAACTTCAATATGAATGTTATATCCCGCTTATTTTGGCCTCGATTTTCAACAAGTTTTATGGAATCTCCCCCACAAATCCAGAAGTAAGAGCTACACAAATGTTTCAAAATTCTGCTAACCATCTGACAATAGTTTGGTGCGCAATTTTTCCAACAAGTTTTCAAATTTGAAGCAAGGTAGGTCACTTGAATGGCTCAGCACGGCAGGGACGGCTACCGTGGAACTCCAGCTTCATGACCGAACTCTTCAATTTGTTGTAAGCACTGAGAGGGCTTGTGTTATTTCATTGTTTCATGAACACGGTAAGTTTGGTTTATTGCAATTTAGCTACTTTATCCTAACCTGCTCTTATTTATTTCAGACTCATGGAAGCTGTCTGAAATTTCTACAAGCTTGAAAGTGAGTGAAGAGAAATCGAAAGAGTTATTATCATTTTGGGAGGGGCAAGGCGTGTTAAAAAGACATGACGACTCAGAAACGATTTATCAGGTCATGGAAAAAGCGGAAAAAACCAACTCGAAAAGTAAGGCAACGATGTGCAATTATATTCAGGCTTCTAACTATGCAAAGTTTACAGTGAGGACGGGCAGTCGAGTGCTATGGCCGACGAGTCCAGGGAAGAGATGCGGATATACTGGTCTTACATTCAGGGCATGCTTACTAACTTGGGGTCTGTGAATGCGGAGAAGATTCACTCCTTCTTGAAGATGCTCGTTCCTAAGGAAACACCATATACAAAGTCCTTGGAGGAATTGGACCAATTCTTGGAGTGTATGGTAGAAGAAGAGAAGCTGGTAGTAAACGGGGAGGGCCTATACAAGCTGCAAAAGTAGTCTAATCATAAAGTATTTATTTTAATTTTTTTCTTCAATATCAGGTTCACTATAGTAGACAATACTAGACATAATATAAAGTGACCTAACCCTCCCCAAAAACAAACGTCGGAACAACTTCATTGAACTGTTCTTTAAATTCAAATAGTCAGAATGGCATCAGTAAAGAGTCAATTAGCTTCAGTCTCTGAGCTCATACAAGATTTAACAGATACGACAGTTCGTCTGAAAACCGTCGGCAATGAGTCTCCGATAGTTTACCAAGAGCTCGTAGACCTGATTCAATCCCAATTTCGGCATGTTGAGTCTGACCTGCAAGCTATCCTTTTTGAAATTGAAGACACATCATCGTCAGGTAGCGAAAAGGAACAACATTTAGCTGAAATAGAAAAAATTAATGAGAATGTCACAATGTATGTATCCTCGTCTGTTAATCGTTTTAATAGCTAACTTTTGGCTTTGCAGTTCGAAGCGGTACTTTCGTCAATGCCAAATGCTGCACAAGAAGCAAGCAATACATTCTCAACGCCATCAGAGAGAGCTACTGTTCGGAAATCATGTTGAGTCAAAAACTGATCGAATATCGTCCAAGTAAGATTTCTTTTGCTCTTTTTGTATTCTATTTTAACTGTTTTTATCAGGCCTGAATTACAGGTATTGTCTAAGTCAGAAGACATAACTGCTACTCTCAAGAGAGTTCATCAACTGGCGCAAACGGAGGCCATAAAGTCCTCTTTGAACATTGAGGAACTAGAGCAATCCACCAGAAATATGAGCCAACTTGACCTCAAATATGGAGTATTTCAAAATGTCCTGGGAACTTCCCACAAGCTGATAAAACATCTGGAGCAAGCTGATAAATGGGATCGTACATGTATGCTCGCTTCATTGGGATTTCTAGCCCTGGTAGTATTGTGGATAGTTTGGAGGCGTATCTTAAAGGCTCCAGTCTTATTCTTCCTCGCAATCCTACGAATTCTTCCTTCCTGGGGCACTTCCAGTAGTAAGGCTGGTGAAGTAGTAACTATGACTGCGGCCACCGCCCTAGATCTCATAGCGTCTGAAACTATTCAGGTTGACCTATAATAATATTCACTATCTCATCTCCAAGCTACGAAAACTTCATCTGTGCGAAATCTTTGAGTGCACACTGAATTATTCATGCTTGTTTTTAGACCCGTTCTATAGCTTAGTAGTCCAGCATGAGCAATCATGATTCCGTTGTCAATGCAAAATCTCTCATCTGTGGCAAACACATTACCTCCACGATCGGCCGCCATAATTCCCATCATTTCCTGTAGTCGCTCGTTACATCCAACTCCTCCAACAATCAAAACTTCTTTGCTTCCAACATGCGCCATGGCACGCTCGGTAACTTCCACCAGCATTGAAAAGAGGGTTTCTTGTAAAGAAAAGCATAGGTCTTCGATAGTTATCGCGGGGTTGAGGGTAGTTTGTGCCTTACTGGATTTTCCTAGAACTTCAAGAGCAATGACATCAATATGTGCTAAAATACCAGACATGGACATATCCATGCCTTTCACAGTATATGGAAGTGGAACAAAAATGTTTCCTCTATAGCTAAGGTTAGATGCTGTTGAACGAATAAGAGTAATCATACCTTTTTGCTAGCTGCTCAATGTTGTATCCAGGGCTTGGAGCGTTGGAAATTTGTAGCGTTCTGGCAAACCTATCCAAGCAGTTTCCAACAGCCATGTCAAGAGTCTCTCCAAAAATTCGATACCGCTGGTTAGAATATGCTATAACCTGTGTATTTCCCCCTGAAACGTAGAGCACCACAGGGTTATCTGCCCCAGTAATCTCTCGGCCCATTTCTATGTGTCCAATGCAATGATTAACTCCAACTAGAGGAATTTTCCACATAAGACTCAAGCAGCGAGCGGCTATGACAACTGATTGAAGCGGAGCTCCCATGCCAGGGCCTTGTGTGAAACAGATGCAATCAAGATCCTTGGCAGCAACTCCTGCTTCGAGTAAAGCTTCAATAATGAGTCGGCTCACCCAGTTTCTGTGATGACGAGCAGTGTCTCTCGGTAGAAATCCTTCGCCTGGAGGTGATACATAAGTATCTCTAATATTGGATAGCACAACAGCTCTATTGGCGGAAGTCAGGGGACCTGGAAAGTGCTTGATAATTCCCACAGCAAGCTTATTAGCAGATCCCTCCAGACCCATAGCCACATAGCAGGACTTCTCGCTGTCCAGGTACTGATCAAGATCTTGCACCATGGTTCTTCTTCTTGTTTCTTGCTGACAAAATTACTCGCGATCCGCAAAATATTGGGATCATGTTTCTCACACTAGATAATGATTACATGACTAAGTTACCCGTCACTACTTTTTTGGGAGATTTAGTTTTTTTTTCAACCACGTCTTTACCTCCTGCTTGAATAGGTTTTCATTGCTAGACTAACACGTTTGTACAGCAATTATATTTGAATTAAAATGAGTTTCGGTCGACAAACACCTACAATTGTGGTCCTGAAGGAGGGCACTGATACCTCCCAAGGCCGTGGTCAAACCATCAGCAACATCAATGCCTGTTTGGCTATCCAAGATACTATCAGATCAACTCTAGGACCTTTAGGATCTGACATTTTAGTAAGTTTGCCTGCAAAGTTTTCAACAAATCAATCCTATCTGAAAGAATACGTGACTAACATGGCTGCATTAATTTAGATTGTTGGAGAAAGAGGCGACACAACCATTTCTAACGATGGTGCCACCATTTTGAGACTTTTGGATGTGATTCATCCGGCTGCTCGAGTTTTGGTCGATATTTCGAGGTCTCAAGATGCGGAAGTGGGTGATGGAACCACGTCAGTCGCCATCCTGGCTAGTGAGCTTTTGAAAGAGAGCAAGACTTTTGTTGAAGAAGGAGTCTCTACGCACACTCTAGTACGTGGATTTAAATTGGCTGCTAGATTAGCAGTCGAGAAGATCAGATCTATCGCTGTTGAGGTCAAACTATCTGAGACGGGGTAAGTACATAAATCTATCGTGCCTGAAATTCATCACTAATAAGGAAC
>JAJMKT010000602.1:0-10113 GCA_030563985.1 Geotrichum restrictum
CAAGCCAAGTAATCGCGTCTAACCTCAACGTAATCATAGGCAAACTCGCCAATCTGATCATCATCAATACCACGCAACTCACCGTCCTCGCTCGTTCTCAATGCGCAACCCGGCAAGTAATTGACAAAGTAGCCAATAGCTACAGTCATTACAAGGGTGTAAGCACAGCATGCGGCAAGGTAAGCGAATTGTTTGTAAAGCTGTTTCCAGTTATGGTTTAACCAACCGCCTTCGTGGATTGTGACGTTGTCGAGACCAATGACCCAGTCAGCGGCAAAGAGGCCGTTGAAAAGTAGGCCGACGATACCTGCCACTCCGTGTTCGGCAAATGTGTCCATGGAATCGTCAACGTGTACGAGGTACTTGATCTTGGTCGCAAAGTTACAAACGACACAGGCCACAACGCCAAGGATAACAGAGGCCCATAGCGGGATTACACCAGAACAAGGTGTAGCCGCCACAAGACCCGAAATGATTCCCGAACATACAGCAACGGTGGACCATTTGCGTTCAAGCCGGTAATCCAGCAAACACCAGGTCATGGCACCGAATACAGCAGCGAGGTTTGAGTTCATGATAGCGTAAACGGCGCGCAGGTTGGCACCAAGGGCAGAACCACCGTTGAAACCCAGCCATCCAAACCATAGTAAGGCAGTGCCCAGAGTCACAAGCGACACATTATGAGGTCTGAAATTGAGCAGCAACTTGTCCTTACGACGTCCAATCGCTATCGCATAACCAAAACCGCCCACACCAGATCCAATCTCGACTGGACCACCGCCAGCGTAGTCCAAGACGCCCCACTTGTAAGCCCAGCCGTTCGTGTTCCAAGCCCAGCAAGCCAGCGGGGAGTAAACAAGTGTACCCCAGATGAAAGCAAACACCATGGCAGGAAAAAGACGGCCACGCTCAGCCGAACCTCCCGTAATAATAGCCAACGTAACCATACAGAACATACCCTGATAAACAGCAAACAACAACTCCGGGTACGTCGACTCCACCGAGCCCCAAAGGACATTCTTCAACCCAAACGAATCCAGATTCCCAATATACCCATTCGTAGCCGTAGCCGAGAACGCTAACGAGTAACCCCAGAAATACCACTGAAACAGGGCTACGGCACTCGCCATGAACGTGACCCAGATCATTGACAACGCAGACTTTCTGCGCGCAAGACCGGAGTAAAGGAACCCAAGACCGGGCACCATGATGAGAACCATGCAGGATGAGACTGCGAGGTAGCCAATGTCGCCTGTATCAAAGTTTTGGCCGCGTGGGGTTTCGGTGGCAGCAGCATCGTCGGCTCTGCCTACAAGGTGCAGGGCGGCTGCTTGGCCCGCACTATAGAACGGATGCATTGTGTGTGTGTGATAGGGTAGGGGGTTGTAAGGGTAGGGGTTTAGTCGAGAATTAAGAGAGAAGAAAAAGAAGAAAATTAATTTTTTTTTTTTTTTTTTGGGAGTAAAAAAATAATATTAGCTAATACTGGTTGATGGTCGATGGTCGATGGTCGATGGTCGATGGTTGATGGTTGATGGTTGATGGTTGATTTGTTTATGAATGTCTTTGAGTAGCTTTGCAACACATTTAAATGAGAAGCTGTGAATGTGAATGTGAATGTGAATAATGAATAATGAACAAAAATTTAAAGGAAAGCCAAAGCAAAAAGAAGAAGTGAAAAAGAAGAAGGAAAGAAAGAAGGAAAGAAGAAGGGAAAGAAGAAGAAAAACGACAAATGCAAAGGCCTTTATATAAACCGCTATATTTCTCTCACTGAGTGATGCTTAAGCTTATAATTCACTTTGATTCACAAACGCTGCTGCTGCTGCTGCTGCTTTACCAAATAAACTACGGTACAAAAAGGGATTTACTATGGGCCATTAATTGCAATTTCCAACTGTTAAGAACTGTAAGTACTCACAAAGACCCGAGAGAGAGAGAGAGAGAGAGTATCAATAGTACTTCTTAACCCCAGATTAAACATGTAGTTAGCGTATCGGCAAATAGGAATCCCGTAAATCCAGAAAGTGCTGCTGCATCGTTTGAGTGGGTTAGTGCTAACCCATATAGAAATATATGGTGATGCGCTTGATTATAATTTATTGGGGGGAATATAAATATTTGCAATGAATGGATGGATTGAAAAAAAGAAACTTGTCATGAAAAACACCACCAAAAAAGCAAGTTTAGGGTTTTAGTGCCAAGACAGGAAATTCCGCTCCGGAAGGCTCGTTTCTTATCTGGCCAATCAAAACTTTACAATTTAGATATTTGCTCTCCTAAGAGTTAGTCATCATGTTACTGTGGCTTAGTTAATATACTCTGCAGCAATTGATCTAGCTAGTAGCTAGTACTGTACGTAGCTACTGTACGCTGATCAACTGAAATTTTGAAATTTTGAAATTTTGAAAATGAAAATATATATGACCGTCACAACGCGCGTATACACAGAAAAAGAGATAGATATCTCAGACCACAGAATTATAACTGAAGTTTCCTGAACTGACCTTACATTACATTACAAAGTTAACCATTGGACTGATATCGCTAATTCTGTATCGTCCAATCGCTCATTGCCCATTATCTACTGCAGTTGCAAGTATCATCGAATCACAAATGTTGTAGGTGTATAGTACAGTACTACAGTGTACACTGAGTAGAGACTATACTGAAAACGTTTTTGAGAGTTTACAAGTCGTCCTACCTAGCTAGTAGCTACACAGCCTACGGGTATAGCCAGCAGCAACAGCAACAGCAGCAACAGCAACAGCAACATCTCCTCCTTAACTCTCCTTTGTAAAAATTGTAAAAATTGTAAAAATTGTAACCATCTCTCCCATTATGTCCCATATACGTACTTGTATATTTTGAGTTTAGTTTCACATCTACAGCGCTTGAAAGCTTTCCTACTTATCCATCCAATCAATTTCAATTGATGCCAATACTCAAGCTACATGTGCACACCAACCGCTCATCACCCATCATCATCATCATCATCATCATCCCATAATTATAAAAATCCTGTATACCGCATGTAGATCGACTCATCAATCCTCTCGCCTCGTCTAGACGGCCGGTCTACCTATAGTCAGCCGTATAGTCTAGATTTTACCAAAATCTACCGGTAGGTCCCATATATATCTGCGCAATAGCCGTTGTGCAACGTATATATAGACCTACTGTATATAGTCTATATATATATATATTCTAGCGCCCAATACCATGGACTCCACGGAGTCCTCAGTCCACCGCGAAAACAGGCCGTCTGCGTCTTATTCTTATTACAAAGTACCGCGACGTCCACAGTGTATATATATTTACATTGCCATACCATATGTGCTCATGAAAAGTGGGGATCCGCAGCCTATACGTATAGCTAGTCTAGCCTGAGTTCCTCTTTGACAAGTCCTGACACGCGACGAACTGACGTGCGCGTGTACAGCCTGATTATAGTCTACCGGTAGACTAGACTACACAGTCACTACAGTATCTAGGTGCCAGCTATAGCTCCTTTTTCACCACACAAATTGGGTTGGGGGGGGGGATGGGACCTTTGTGTAGCGGCAGCTGTAAGCTGTAGCTGTAGTCTAGCCTGAGTGAGTTCCTGTGTAGCCTGAGGGCCCCTGTGTAGGCGTAGCTAGACGAGAGAGAGAGACCGGTGGACCATGGCTGTCAACTGTCGGCTGTCGGCATAATACTACCCTTTCGGAATTCTGTTATACTCTCTCCCTGCACTCACTGGCGGAGTACTGGCACTGCAGCACTGATTCACTGTATACATATGGTTCTAGATGCGCAGATATCGATAGCTAGCTTAGCCTAGCTACGTATATGCTGTAGCCACCAATATTCACTGAATTCAGTATCTCAGTATAGCCGATTATATTCCGTGTTATTCCGTGTTATTCCGTCATATACAGCTGTTACGTACCGGTATATAATATATTGGTTAGGCGGGTAACTTAAGGTCATGATTGATTGATTCAAAGACCGTCACAAACCCACTTTTTTGGTTCTTTTTTTTTTGGTTTTTGTTGTTTTCTTTTTTTTTTACATGTGAAAGTCGCGCGCGCGCGCGCCACAGTTACAGACTTAACAGTAACTCGCTCTACTAGCGGCTCTAGAGCTCCTTTCTTGAAACTTGCGCTTTTTCCTCTAGAGCTCCGGGCCCTCCCGTTTGTCGCGCTGACCTAATCTCTTAGTCATTCATGTTTGGGGGGGGGGGGGGTAATTGCGCTTCCATGCGTCGATGTATTTATTTCGTGAACTTGATAGTCTATAGCGCTATTAGACTACAGTAGATAGTAAATTTACCATGGCACTAGTTGAGTCTTTTTTTTTTTCGTTAACTTAAATTTGCAACCTATGCACATGTACAAAATACTAATAGAATATTCGTGTTGATCGTCAGATCTATAAAGCTAGAACATATGTTAGCGAAATGCGGCGAGATTCAGTCCATTGCCAAGACCCAGAGCGCTTGCAAATCAACGTAAAGCAGCTCAAAATCAACGCCAATCAACGCCAATCAACGCAAGTCAGCCCAACTCTGCCATTGCAGTACAGTATCTCTAATCATGATCTTAAGCCAGCTGTTGCAAAGCAGGCCTGTAGCTATATATATCGGTAGCTACCAAAAGTCTAAGACCCCCGTCAGGACCCACGTATAGACCCTGCTGTATACTAGTTTGTTAGCGTATATATACGTATCGATATCAGATTACCTCCTCAGTCCATGTCATTGGTCCATTCATTGGTCCATTCATTGAACTCCATTTGTTCATTCGTTTACTCGTCCATTCTTTTGTACTGTACGCTTATTCGTTTTTTTTTTTTTTCTCCATTAATTTATTTTCGTTTGTTGCCTTATAAGAAATTCCTTATAACAGCTTAATTAGCCTTAGCTTTAAATCCTTTTATTATTAAATTTATATAACTTATTATGTCACTTTGTCCTTTGGACTTATATTATTTCTTGGTTAAAAAATTCCTCCGCTCTCACATCGTTTCCAATTTGTTGTCTCCATTTGGTAGGGTTCAAATAGTGCCATTCTGATCTCTTCCTTGCTAGAATGCAAGATATTACCCTCAGTAACATCTCAGATCCATAGTCCGTCATCATTGATGTTAACTTGTTCAACTCCTTCTCTGACTCTGGGTGGATGAGACCTCCTGGTGATATAACTAAGGGTTAGCAACAACAGCCGCCGCAATATTAAGCTCAGGTTTAAAGCCCGCAGCTGCAGACGCACAAATACGCCTTCACGTGACCCTTATCATTATACTGTATACGTATATATATATATGAATAAAATAAAATTTACAAACTTTTGTGATAACCATGTTGTGATTGACTGCAGCACCTAGGGCCAGCTGTGCAGGCAGCGCTCCAATAAACTCTTGATTCAAGTTGATTGGATTGAAACATTGCAGTTCTCTCTCTCTCTCGAGGATCCGCGAGGAGCGTATCTATCACTTGTTATTCGTTATCGCACGATTCGCGTATATATACTCTAGTACTAAGTCTATTATATAGCAGGCCGTAAGTAGATTCTATAGTACGCGTTGAGACGGCTCTTTATCAATTGATACTGCACGTCGTGACGGTCGTGGACGACGTGTAGTCGTGTACTAAGTTATTTATTTTATTCATACAGTAGTTTACTAGTTTTAATGCGCCTTTGTAGGATTTGCAGGGCTTAGGTTTTACTGTAGTCGACTAGTCTATACTAGACTATAGGTTGGGAGGCTCAGTGGGAGGCTGGGAGCTCTGGTCTGGTCTGGTCTGGTCTGGTTTGGTCTGGTCTGGTCCTGGACATACCCGAAATCTTCATATATACGTACTGTAAGACATACTACATAGTACATAGTGTATTGAATGAGTAGGAACCCAAAGAAGACACCAAAGGACACCAAATTTAAAGGAAGCCAAATTTAAAGGGAAGCCAATTGTGAAAAAAAAAGGAAGCCAAACACTGTATACTCTATAGAGTCTATACCGTAGTCGCTATTTACATATATATGCACACGTTATGGCTAAGCCCTGCTTTTGCTGCTGCCTGCCTGTTTGTTTAGCATATAGTACAATGATTACAGTGTATACGTACAGTACTGTAAGTCTGTAACTGTATTATTTGCTTATCGATAAGACACTTGCAGGCTTTGCAGCCGCTCCGAGCAGCACCTTTTTTTAAAATTGTTTATCGATAAGCTTTTTTATAGGCCTACAGTAATTTTTTATAATCTTTTTTATAATTTACAGTAGACTATACACCTATAATAATACATAGACTATTCTCCCTATAGGGCCTAGCTAGCTAAGCTGCTACGTACTGTACGTAGATATATATAGGCTCAATAAAAAAATCATAACCACGTAAATATGTTGTGGTTAACTCTTTTTCGAGAGAGAGAGAGAGATCTCAGATATCTCTCTTCAATATGTTGCACCATATATATGCCCTTCAATACGGTATACCGTATTACTACCGTATTACTACTACCGTACTACGTATCGGCCCATGGAATCTTTTTTCATTTTCTTCTAGAATGAAACTTTCACACAATTTAAAGGAAAAATCTTGAAAAATAATCTCAATCTCAATCTCAAATCTCAAATCTCAAATCTCAAATCTCAAACCTCAAATTTACCTCACTCAAACCTCAAACCCCATATATTTCCCCTACAAGTTGCTAGACTACAACAGCCCGCGGACGGCCCGGTGCAGTCGTCCTGTACACCCTATTACCAACCATAATCCTCTTATCCCCTTTACTACGTAGTACTTACCGGTAATCCCCTAAGCTTACTTTTCATTCATTTATACCCCCCCTCTACCCTAGATCGTACTACACACACACACACACACACACACACACACTAAAAAATATCACCCTTATCTCTCAACTCTTGCCTGCTCCTCAACGACCAATACGTCCCCTTGTAAGCCCAATAGTTTTCCCCACTAATTCCATGCACCTTACTCTCAAACCACCTTGGCAAATACTCCTCGCCAGACTGCTCCAGCGCAACACGAGCCGCCCGCTGCTTCTTTTCGACCCGCACCTTTTCGTCTGCTGCCTCGTCGTACCGCCCTTCCTCCATCGCCCGCTGGTCCGGCCGCCACCGCGTGTCCGTCGGCGCTATCCAGCTCTTGAGCGCCTCCGGTAATGCGTTCAGCGTGATTGCAAACGGCGTCAGGTTGAACGGCGCCTTGGGCCGACTGTGCACTTGCCACACGAGAATCCGGTCTGGTTGCCCGTCACCGCTCGGGTTCGTTACAACATCGCCCACAGACCCGTCCCCAGACTTGGGAATCCCATCGCTAATGGCTACCGCCGTCTTGTGCTCTAGCTTTTTCGCAACAATCTTGTCGTTCCAGTGCCCTCCAACGATCCATTGCGGAACCCCAGCCTTGTTGACAACTGTTCCAATCACCTCGTAAGCGTTGGCACCGCGCCATCCTCGCGCCTTGAACTTGAGAATACACTTGTAGCCAAGCGTGTGGTTTGTAATTTCCATGTCGCCGTACTGGTCAACCGTCGGCGACCCCGTAATAATGCCCACTACTGACGACGTGACCTTGCGGAAGGAGTAATGCTCTTCCTCAACGTCCGCGCCCGCGTCCGGTCTCACCGTAATGTACCAAAGCCCGAGCGGGTTAATGTCAAAACTGCGCCCGTTAAACTTGCTCTTCACGTTGCTTGCTCCGTAAAAGTCCCAGCGCGGTGCCTCCGCGATCAGCGCGCCCACCGGCGGATGATGACTCACCTGCTCGCTAAACATCCGGTACCCCTTGTCCGGCCGACTGTACTCAAACGTCTCGCCTAAAAGGGGGTTGAACGGCTTGGCAATACGGTCAATTGTTGAAGAATAAGAGCTGGCCGCGTACGCTGCAATATACACCATGCGCTTACCTGGGTCATCCAAAATACCTGCTGCGCTCTCCAGAAGATCTGTATACTCCATGTCCTCTGCTGACCGCATCAAAAGGTTCGTGCACTCGTTGAACGACACTGGCAGTGTCATCTTTGTCATATCTTTGCCAATCAGACTCTTCAAAACGCTCCACAATCCAATAGAGGGCCGATCATCATCGTTCAACGCCAATCTTTTTCGCGGCTCGTCTTCATAACCTGCAAATGACTTTTCCTTCACCATCCGCTCCTTCACTTTCTGCTGCCGCGCCGTCAATTCTGTCTTGTCCTCAATTGCTGGTGCATTGTCCGTTTTCGTCCTTGTTGCCGTCTTCGCCGTGTTCGTTGCCGTGTCCACTTCCGTTTGCTTATGACTTGGAGGTTTCTCAACGGTTTTCGCAACTGGAGACACAACCACTGTTGGGACCGCCACAACCGGTGCGGCGCCTGCTTCTAGCTTGTCGTCCACTAGAGCGTCAAAAAACTCCTCATCGCCATCGTCATCAGACTCATACACACCACCTTTAAGTTTGTCGGTCAGCGCTTTTACATCAAGCCCTGGCGCCGCGGCAGGTTCTACTGCCGTCATCGTCTCTCTTCGGCTCATATAAGGTGACTCAGTGACTTCTCGTAAAACCCTGTTTGTCATCTTTCGCTGCTTCAGCGCCCGGTAAAGGTGGTCTTCTACTTTCTCTCTCTCAGACTCTAGATCCCGGATTGTCGTCTCCCACATTCCCTGTAGAGCATCTCCCTTGTCGATCTTGCGCTTGAAAAACTCTTCCCGTGCTTGCACTTGCGCCGTGTACTGGTTCATCAGTGTATTCACCATGCTCATGGCCTGCTCAAGAGCCGCCAGACCATTCTCAAGTGACTCCGGCGTCAGTGTTTCAGCAGTTTTAGATGCACGCAAAGACTTGAGCGTGCTCTCAACTGACGTAATACCAATCTTCACAGAGTCCTCGCACGATGAAATCTCGTCAGAGTAAGGTGCTTCCTTTTCTTCGCCAGATACTTCGTCTTCCTCGTACTCTTCTTCATCAGAGTGAGAGTCTCCACGAGAAGCTTCGTTGCTATTAAGCGACACAAACTTTGCAACGCTCGAAGAGTTGAGCGACTGTGCCTCCGAGTCATCGTCAGGATAGCTGCTTGACAGTGCCCCACTTCGTCGGTTCTGCTGGCGAACTAAGTGAGAGTCCGCAATATCCGTAAAAGACGTAGAAGCAGAACCCGATGAGGGAATACGTGCGGCAGCTGCCAAAGACGAGGCTGTACTCGCGTACCGGCGGTGTGTCTTTAGCTTCTCCTGGTCCTTGGTATACTGAATAGCGTTGGTTAAAGCCCATACCCAGCGGCTGGTTTCCACAGGATGATTGGCTTTGAGATTAAATTTGATGGAGCCTTTTGACACAACCTCAAACTGAAGCTTTTCTGTAGATCCCAGACGCAGTCGTGCCTGTCTCATGTTGATAGATCCACGGCAAGCGTTTTCAGTGTCTCCCTGCTTTTTATAATAGCTAAGGACTCCGTTTTCCAAAACAAACCATCTCAATTTGTATCCGCTGGTAAAGTTGGTCCACTTTTTCAAAAATCCCTTCATACTTGGTGATGGTCCAACCAAATGTGGAGAGTCGTCGTCCGCGGGGCGGCCGTTGGCATCACTCGGTGCTTTTAACATCAAACCTTGTGTCTTAGTAGCGTGTTTGAGCAGTTTTCGGATATTTTCGTCCTTGGTCACGTCAATAGGCAGCACACCTTTAGAATTTCGCCTAAATGGGTCACCTCCATGCTCTAAAATGAATTTGACCATAGGAGCGTTGCGCGCCTTAGCGCAGTCGTGTAGATATGTTGACCCAGTTTCAGGGTCTTGTCCATTAATATCCAGAACGCCCTTTGCTCGGGGCGTAGCCAAAAGCTCTTCCAGTCCAGTAATGTTGTTTGTGGCAAAGCAGTTCTTCATCTTTGTGGCTACTTTGTCAACGTATTGGGCTCGCACTACTTGCATGGCTTCTGCGAGGTCCGGCGTTCGGGCCACTTCCACCGGCTCTCTTCCCGCAGCGTTTAAAATTGTATCGTCGAGTCCATCCAAAGACATGAGATACATGCAAACATCCGGTCTGGAGTATCGTGCTGCAACATGGAGAGGCGTGTCCCCTTTCGTAGGCTCCTGGGCGTTTATATCAAAAGCAGGTGTTCCCT
>JAJMKT010000603.1:0-10036 GCA_030563985.1 Geotrichum restrictum
TTGATTTGTTAAGATGTATTTTGTTGATTAAAAAAAACTATATCTTTACAAATTCTGCTACTTATATATTGGAATATAGTTATTCCAGAATATTCTTAACTCGATCATGTGGTTAATATACCTGAGGTATTTAACCTTATTTCAGGTTATCACGAGATCATTCTAACCTTTCTAGAATGTTCTCATAGCTAGAAGAACACTCTAGGCCTCGAAGAATATTCCGGAATACTCGACTTAGAATCTCTTAGAATCTACTCGAATATTCCAGCAAGATCACATGATAATCACATGACAGTCATGTGATTATCACAATAAATCTTATAACGTAGACAGAGCTACCAATTCAGCATTGGCCAACAATCCTTCATTCACAACAGGTAGTGTTATGATTCATACTGTCAATGAAGGATTGTTGACTACTGTTGAAATTGATGGCTCAGTCAAGTTTGTGAAGATCACGTGACAGTCAGGTAATCTTGGTGGAATATTCTGGAATGTTGTAATCTCAGGTGTCCACCAGCCTAACAAGCTGTGTGGACTAAGTCATTGTTGACTCCCTCTGCGTATGTAGGGGTTCTCCTGTTAAAAATGATGATTAGGAAGATAGATTAATTGTTGCTTGAGTTGTTAAACTAGGGAAATATAGCTACTTATATACTAAATAACAAACAAGACTTGTAACGACAGAACCATTACTAATGTAGATAGCGTATAGCAATACGATATCTGAAACAACCAACACGCACTTCTCGATCATCATCTCGAAGTAGTGACAAAGCCGACAGCTCTGCTTCGGCTAACAATACCTCATTCGGAATCATCACAACATAACAATGCTTGAATCACAACATGGAATACTCTTGAATGTTCTTTAAGGTCTAGAAGGACAATAACCGGGTTGTATTGATCTCGTGATGAGAATTAATACCTCAATTGTATTGTCACCTGACCGAGTTAAGAATATTCTAGAATAAGTATATTCGAATATATAAGTGGGAGAAATTCCTTTATTTAAATAAACTGAAAATCAAGTAAATCTACTAAAGTCTTATTTCAAGGAGAATCCTGCCCAAGCAGAGGATAGTCAACTTGACTAGTCCTTAGCCACAGTAGGTTGTGGCAACTTTGTTTTTCGACGGATAGTCCTCCATGTTGATGAATTGAATAGAATGTTAAAGTCGCTTGATTTTGTTAAACTAGGGAGATATAACTCCTTATATACTAAATAACAAACAAGACTTATAACGACAGACCCGTTACAAATGTAGAGAACGTATAGCAATACGATATCTGAAACAACCAACTCGATCTTCTCGATCACTTACTCAAAGTAGTGACAAAGCCGACAGCTCTGCTTCGGCTAACAATACCTCATTCACAACACCGCCGTCACGGGGCTAAAGCTCGAGTGGACAAAACCTCTTTTTTCAAATGTTGGAACGACGCTTCTTGTTCGGGACATATGAGCCGCCACCCTTCTTTAGCGCGATCGAAATTCAGAATGTGCATCCGCAAATATCCAGCCATGCCAAGGAAGGATTGCACTCCCTTCATATCTTTAGGACGTGGAAAGTCTGCAATGGCTCTGACTTTCTCTGGGTCAGCTCAAAGTCCTTCATGCGCTGGAAGACCTTCTCAAGATGCTTCATATGTTGTTCAAAGGAATCGGAAAGCACATAAACGTCGTCTAGGTAAACGAGGTTGCACACTTGTAACAAGTCGCTGAAAACATACTCCATGGTCCGCTGAAATATGGCTGGTGCGTTGCAATGACCCATGGGTAATACCCTATATTGTTTCAAACCGATTGGAGTCGCAAATGCCGTGATAATCTTGGAACCAGGGGCCAGTGGTATCTGCCAATACCCAGATGCCAAGTCGAGGCAGGTCACATATTTGGCCTTGGCAATTCGCTGTAAAATACCGTTCATATTTGGCATAGGGTACTTTTCCAGTGTCGAAGCCATATTAACCTTTTGAAAGTCCACAACGATCCTGCCATTCGGATCACACCTTCTTTCTACAAAGAAGGCCCGCGAAGCCCAACTCGACACACTTGATTCAATCAAACCATTCTTTTCCATATTTTTTATTGAGTCTACAAACAGATTTAGGCGTTCACCATGACACACGGGAGGTGGTACATGATGTGGAGGAGCCGCAGGGTCGTGTACGAGCACTGCTTTAGGCGCTTTGCTTGACACCCTGGGGGTATCTGCCTTGCTCAGCATGATAGGACTGAACTTGTCCATCAGCTTCTCCAAAGACCCAATCTGATTGGTAGTGCAGCGAGATGCGGGAACCGATTTGAGAGAACGTACCATAGCGATAGGGTTGAGCACAACAATTTTTACAGGGCCGGAAATTTGCCCCGTCAGCGTATTTGTGAAAGTTATTCTGTAGTTAAAAAAATCCAAGTTTACACCGAGGGTGCCTAGCGAGTTCAGTCCTCCAATGAAATTGCAGGGCTGTTTGGAGACTTCAAACTGCAAGGTTGTTTTGAATCCCGCGTCGTGATAAATCGTGGCAGTGAAGGATCCAATGATATCGACTTTTCCCTGAGTAGCGGTCAAGACGATTCTAGCCTCGTCGGTGAGGTGGACCGACTTGTCGAGGTTCAAAGATTTCAACAGAAACATTCCAACCATAGTGATGTCAGCCCCAGTATCCAACAATAAAAAAATAAGCTTTTCACCTAACTTCACGGCCAGATTGACCCGTATGCGCTGCCCTGATGAAGGGTTCTGCGGGGCGACGTAGGCCTTGCCAGGAGAGACAACAGATACGTAGGCCATGCCAGGAGAGACAGCAGATATTGCATTGACTTGGTCATAGTCCGCAAAGATCGCATTCATAGCGCTGTCTGGCAAATAGGTGGGAGGGTCCTCCACCGCGTTTACTGAGGCTTTTTTCTTGTATCCGGTCCTAGAGAACGGCTTCTTCTTGTTTGATAATGCATTTTGTGCAGTTGCCGTAACAACCCCGTCACCCTCAGAAATAACAGAAGAAGGTGACTCATTGCTTTGCGAGGGGGTGGCCGAAACGTTGTGTTGTTCGCTTATGACAACGAGAGCATCCTGAACAGGGAGAGAAGGTGCTCTAGAATCGTCGTTTAGGACTGCGTCGAATAGGTTGACTACCAGTTCCCAATGATTGGTGGACGTGACGGGGGTGTTGGAGAACCCCCGAACCAAAACATCCAGTTTGGCTAACATAGCCTTGATGACCTTAGAAGTATTTGCTGGCAGTTGTTCGAACGACTTGGATATCGCATCGCCCTTTTTAACGACTTCCGACTGAAGCCGTTGCAGCAGGACAGAGTCTGCTGGTGTCGCCATGTTGGGTGTGGTATAGTCGATAGAAGATAGTACAAGCCAATAATAGTATAATAAGATGATGTCTTAAGAAGAGAGAATCTATGAGATATATATAGTAACAACAATAGACATTCCCAAGGCTATTCAGCATTGGCCAACAATCCTTCATTCCCAACAACATTGGACTCCGAGCCCATGGCTGAAATTATCTTCGCTCTGGCTCTCAAGTTTGCTAACCTCTCCACCAATACAGTGCAGAGTAAAGCGTATTGAGCTCAATCAAAGCTCCCTCATGCTAAGCGCCAATTGCCTATTCCTCAAGTCAACCATCATCGTCAATTGGCCACACCATCAACCTCCTCTTCGGTTGCTTTTTTTACTAACTACTCCAACTCCAAGTTTTTCAGAGTCTGGCTCGATTACAGTCTCTTTGCTCTTGAATTGAAAGCTTTCCAAAAAGCCAATTCCCTGACTACTTTTTTTTCTCCTGCAGTTTGAAAGCCACCCTAAAACTGTTGTAATTCGAGGACCACAGCTGCCACAGCTTCGTCTGAGAGATTGAATTAATTATCCATATTTTTAATTGATTTGTTAAGATGTATTTGTTGATTAAAAAAACTATATCTTTACAAATTCTGCTACTTATATATTGGAATATAGTTATTCCAGAATATTCTTAACTCGATCATGTGGTTAATATCCCTGAGGTATTTAACCTTATTTCAGCGGATCGCTCTTTATCTTCTTCAACATTCAACGTTCAACATCCACCACCAAGCTCTCTTCCAGCCTCTACGCTATTCATCTTAACTTTTACTTTCTTATATTTCGCGTCTCACGCACACCCCAGTATCGCACCTCCAAGCAACTCTCTTGTTTCACAGTTCTTCAAGTTACTTAAACATTTTTCTCATATTAATTCGCTTGATAGTATCATTTTCCTTGTATTATTTGTCTTGAATTTATATATTAGTAGTAGCACTTTCAGTGTAAAGTGTTTATACAGGGAAACTTGACTTTTTAACACAACTCTTATTCATAACTCTGACATGAATAATTTTTATTTCCGTATTATATATTATCTTATGTGAATCCTTTTATTATTAAATTTATAGAACTTATTATGTCACTAATCTTATTGATTTTTACAAGTATCGGGCAACCTTACACATAGCTTCTCATTGTCTCATAGACACGACAGGACCGAGAGTTCTTCTTTGCCTTACAATGCCTCATTTAGAATGATCAACTTTAACAATGTTAGAATCATAACAGACTATGCTGATGAATTTTGCGTACCAAGCTAACAACCATTGCAAGTCAATTTCTCTCTTCAGCCATTTTAGCGGTAGAACTTACGCGACTCATAACCTGTTATAATTAAAGAACCATATCTGTCACATCACCGTCAGGGAGATTCAATTGGCAACTAAGTTGTATTTTTGCTAATTAAAAAAACCATATCTTGAAAATTTTGTGCTCCGTATTGTTGAATTATGAGGTGTTCACCAGCCTAACATGTGCTGTGGAGTAAGTCATTGTTGACTCCCTCTGCGGGGTAGAGATTCTGCGTTCAAATAATGATATGGAAGATAGATTAATTAAGGACAAAGTGACATAATAAGTACTATAAATTTAATAATAAAAGGATTTAAATTGTTGCTTGATTTGTTATTCTAAGGAAACAAACCTCTTTATGTACTAAATAACAAACAAGACTTATAACGACAGAACTGTTACAAATGTAGAGGTCGTATAGCCATACAAACTCCAAGAAAAACATCACGCCATTAATAGCGTATCACTTACTAGAAGTAGTGATAATGCCGACAGCTCCGCTTCGGCTAACAATATTTCATTCACACCAACCTCGGCTAACATACCACATTTGGAATGATCACAACATAACAATGCTTGAATCACAACACAATAGAACGGAGGCATCCAGAATAGTTACACTACGAATGAAGTGTTGAAAGTGTTATCAATCACTCAAGCTGGTTGACAGGAAGTAGTATAACACGAGGCTGCACTGACGCATGGCCTGGGTTAGTTGCCTTAAAAGAAACTTGAAAAGCGTTTAGAATAAATTCAGTTTGTCTATATATATATATATATATATATATAAAGTGAGCCTTTCCCAGAGTTTTTGTAATGTTTTCTTCAATCAAAAACATATATATTACTTTCTCTTTTAACAGCTTATAAATCCTTTTATTATTAAATTTATAGAACTTATTATGTCACTTTGTCCTTTGGACTTATTCAGTTTGAGTGACCCTTCATACAGATGATCAACCCTATTCTCATATATCAAGTAACGTTTGCTGTGAATAACAAGTAGTGAATGACAAACTGTTTATTGTAAAGTACGTACTAAAAAATTGTCACGAGATGTTTGTTTATTCATATTTGAGCTTTTTTTGACGCTATGGATACTATTTGTTAATTAATTTTTTGTATTATTTTTTGTGTTGCATTTATGAATTTTTAGCACTTTAAGTGTGTGTTTTGTTTTTGTTTGATGAGTAAAAATATCACCTTCTCCTTCCTCACTCTTAATGTATTGTATGTCCTTAGTGCTAACGAAGTGCCATTTGGCTCTGTATCTTGCCAAACAAACCGATAACTGCCTCATCAACATGCCAGCTGCATATTCCGTCAACTTTGCTTTGACGTCTCTCAGTGCCTTCTCATACTCAATATGCATAAGTCCACTTGGCGACATAATAATCAAGGGGTCGAATTGGACCCTGTCATTGTTATGATACGTTTAATGTTATGTTGTGTTCATTCCAAATGTGTTGACAATGAGAGTTTGAGCTCGACTGAAGCATCATGCTATTGGAGTTTGACGGAAGCATCATGCTATTTGAGATTGAAAGAAGTTTCAGGACGATTATTTAATTTACCAGGTCTTGATAAGATTACTATGAGTAGCTTATTCATTGTGAGAAGATTGCTTTGAGCAACTTGATCATTTAATTTAACAATATAAATAGACTATAGCTCCCTGATTTAGTTTAGTTCAGTCTTTAAGCAACAGAATTAATCTATCTTTGACATCAATATTTTACCTGAGAATCCCTACTACGCAGAGGGAGTCAACAATGTCTCGGTCCACAGCAAGTGTTAAGACTGGTGGACACCTCAGATCACGACAGTCATCGCCCACATCATTCCTCTCAATTTCCTCCTTGGCTCTCAAATCATTATACTTGGTACCTTATTTTTATATCTGTCCTCTAGAGCTATGAGCATCTAGCAGATCCACTGAGGCAGCAAATTGATACATCGTAATGCTTATTGACCTCTTCCTCTCTGATAATAAAGCCTGTTCTTCTACCATCATCATTCGTATCCCGCTCTTGCTTTTCTACCTCTTCTTTCCTCACTGGTGGTTCCTTAACAACACTAACGTTTGATCGCGATAGTTCCACAATCTGTTATGGCGATCGTGACCTAGTCCTCCTTTCTGTTGAATTCTGCACGTATCTTTGTGATTGATGTCAAATTATAAAACCCATAGGAATCAACAATGAGTGGTTTTACTGCGCTTGTATAGGCTGGTGTAAACCTCAGATTACAACATAGTCATTATGCTGAACTGCTATCTAATAGTGTTGTAAATAGGTTGAATGGATTAGAAGTGAGACAAATAGGAGAAGATTCTAAAAAGGTAATAAACCTGAAGTAAGGCTAAACACCTCAGGTATATTAACCACCAGATCGAGTTAAAAATATTCTGGAATAACTATATTCCAATACATAAGTAGCAGAATTGTAAAAATATAGTTTTGTCAAATCCACACAATACATCTTAACAAATCAATTTTTGACCCATAATTAATATAAGTCCAAAGGACAAAGTTATTTCATAAGTTCCATAAACTTAATAATACAAGGATTTATTACAGATATGGACCGTCAATTCAATCTCTCTGACGACGCTGTGGAAGCTGTGATTCTTCGAATTACAACAAGGACTGACATTGCCGAGAGCGGCGCCTCGGCCAATAAAATAATATGTTAATCACAACACTTCCCCTTGTTGAATATGCACTCACTAAACGAAGCCTGGCGAGAAGCCTGTGAAGAGCAATCATTCCTACTGGTTTGGTGAGCATGTCAGCTATCATATCGTAAGTACTAATTGCCTTGAACACAATGTCATTTGATTCAACATGGTCCCTGAGAAAGTGATGCCTGATTTCAATATACTTGGTGCGAGTGTGATAGGTGTCGTAAAACGAGGTTGCCACAACCTTCTGTGGCTAAGGACTAGTCAAGTTGACTATCCTCTGCTTGGCCAGGATTCTCCTTGAAATAAGACTTTAGTAGATTTGCTTGATTTTCTGTTAATTAAATAAACTATCTCTAGCGGGAATTTCTCCCACTTATATATTCGAATATACTTATTCTAGAATATTCTTAACTCGGTCAGGTGACAATACAATTGAGGTATTAATTCTCATCACGAGATCAATACAACCCAGTTATTGTCCTTCTAGAATATTCTAATAGATAGAACATTCTAGACCTTAAAAAACATTATAGAATATTCCAGAATATTCCACCAAGATCACCTGACAGTCACGTGATCTTCACAAACTTGACTGAGCCACCAATTTCAACAGTAGTCAACAATCCTTCATTGACAGTATGAATCATAACAATAGGTTGGATTCTTGCTGATAGTGAGACAGCCAATTATCTTTAAAGATAGTGATTGGAGCGGTAACTCAGGTCACTCAGCCTATGTTAAATCTGTTGTAAATTAGGTATTGTTAACCGAAGCGAAGCTGTCGGCATAGTCACTACTTTGAGTAAGTGATAAGTTATAAATGGCGTGATGTTTGTTTTGGAGGTTGTTTGTGTTAGGATTCAAGCATTGTTATGCTGTGGTCTTTCTAAATGAGGGTTGTTAGCCGAGGAGAGGCTTAATACAATAAGGTATTATAGCCGGAGAGGAGCCATTAGCGTTTTGTCATTTCTGAGTAACAAATGATATGTTATTAACGGCGTGATATTGGTTCTGGATGTCGTGATACGACCTAAGAATATTGTTTGTTATTTGAGTATATAAAGAAGTGTATATTCCTTGAATAATAAATCAAGGAACAATTAATCTATCTTCCATATCATTACTTTAACGGAGAATGTCTACTAGGCAGAGGGTCACTTGGTCCACAGCACTTGTATAGGCTCATGGACACCTCAGGCTACGACAGTTTGGCTATACGTGTTGTGATTCACGTTGTGAATGAGGTTTTGTTAGCCGAAGCAGAGCTGTCGGCTTTGTCACTACTTTGAGTAAGTGATGGAGGAGTGCGTGTTGGTGATCGAGAAGTGCGTGTTGGTTGTTTCTGATATCGTATTGCTATACGCTCTCCACATTTGTAACGGTTCTGTCGTTATAAGTCTTGTTTGTTATTTAGTATATAAAGACGTTTGTTTCCCTAGAATAACAAATCAAGCAACAATTAATCTATCTTCCATATCATTATTTTTTACAGAGAACCCCTACTACGCAGAGGGAGTCAACAATGACTTAGTTCACACAGCTTGTTAGGCTGGTGGACACATCATAATCCAACAATACGTCCTGTACATTTGTGATGGTTCTTGTTGTAATCTCAAGTGTCCACCAGCCTAACAAGCTGTGTGGACTAAGTCATTGTTGATTCCCTCTGCGTATGTAGGGGTCCTCCTGTTAAATATGATGATATGGAAGATAGATTAATTGTTGCTTGATTTGTTAAACTAGGGAAATATAGCTACTTATATACTAAATAACAAACAAGACTTGTAACGACAGAACCGTTACTAATGTAGAGAGCGTATAGCAATACGATATCTGAAACAACCAACACGCACTCATTGATCACTTACTCTAAGTAATGACAAAGCCGACAGCTCTGCTTCGGCTAACAATACCTCATTCGGAATGATCACAGCATAACAATGCTTGAATCACAACAGTTCTGTCGTGATGAGTCTTGTTTGATATTTAGTGTATAAAGAGGTATATATCCCTAGTCTAAAACCTAGCGACTTTAATTCTACTAGAATTTATTATGTTACTTTGTCCTTTGGACTTATATTATTTCTCGGTTAAAAAATTCCTCTGCTCTCACATCGTTTCCAATTTGTTGTCTCCATTTGGTAGGTTTCAAATAGTGCCATTCTGATCTCTTCCTTGCTATTAATCAATATCGAGGATTATCCACCTGAACCCAACCGTTTAGGCCTCACGGCCGACGCCATCACTGCTGCAAATCATCATTTACAACATACTCCATATCACTTCTTTAGTAACTCAACCAACTACCATATACTCAGACTTAGTACAAAGTAAGCACACAACACTCTGCTTCTTACTTTTCGAGCAAATAGCACCTCCGGAAGCCTGTACATGATATCCACTAGTTGATTTTTGGTCACTCTTGTCTCTAGCTCAGTCTGGGTCTCAATAGGCCACAATGCCAAGACTCTTATCACGCGTGAAGGAGAGAGCTTAATCAGGATGTCCCTTCAGATACCGTAGTACATGTTCTGCAACTCTGAAGTGAAATTCTCCGGGTTTGTTGAGATATTGTTAGGATAGCGGTTACCCGCCACCTATTATAATTATAAGAAAAGTATAAATACCTAGCTAGATTAGTATTTTTAACAAAGCATCCTTTTTACATTTATTAGACTGGTTCATACAGGTTAAA
>JAJMKT010000604.1:0-10027 GCA_030563985.1 Geotrichum restrictum
GAAGAGAGTATTCACGCTGAATGTGGTAGGCAAATGAGCCAGCTCAGCTTCAATGGCACGATATCCACATTCTCTTCATCATCCTCGTCACAGAAGTCTTGAGTAATGCTTGTTTTATTTTCCTTGAATTTTTATCTGCTTATATTTTTCTTCTACTGAGTACAGAAAAGTCTAGCTAATTTTTAAACAAAAAACATATGTGCATGCATGCACGTGATAATAACACGTGATGTACGGCTATAATTACGTAGGTAAGTACCCATAGTTAGTCAGCATATGGGATCCCCCGACACCAGCCAAAAATTGATGACTTGGTGTCATAAAATTCATGACACCAGACACCGACACCAGACACCGCGGCAACACTGGTGTCCAGTGTCCTGTAATTAATAATTGTATGAATTCTCGTCTCAACGTTCATTAACCCTCGGATATATCGCATATATTGTATATATCAACCTTAAGTAGATGTTAGGGTTATAATTAGCCATGTAATAGTTATGTAATAGTTATGTAATAGTTATGTAATAGTTATGTAATAGTTATGTAATGGTTATGTAATAAAACTAAACCTCCCAATTTGAAATTTTTTTTAAAACCTCAAGAATTCTCCCGAAGATCACGATCAAGAAAGAAAAGAAAAAAAAAAACTTCTTCAACCCACAAACATCTACCTTTTACCTTTTGCTAATACCAGAAAGCTTTTACTAACAACCAAAAGGCTTAGCCCTCAAAGGATCTATAGCCTTCAAAGAATCTATAACAATCATAGAACAAACAAATCATGTCATAGAGAGAGACCATGCCAAAAAAACAAACAAAAATGCCTGGCAAACTTTTACCTTCATCGTCGATATCGTCGTCGTCAACTACCGAATCAACCTTAACACCCACCCCAGCATCCACTACTTCTACCTCTACACCAGCATCCACTGCCTCTACCACTACCACTACCTCTACCTCTACCTCTACACCAACAGGAACAGGAACAGGCCCACGTCCCGTATCCAACAACCACGCCGTGCTGGCCGCAAAGTTTACATTAGCTATTACTAAACGGCAAGCCATGGTTCAATCATGGCTCACCAACGACAACGACGACGGCAATGGCCGTGACAACATAAACGACACCAATAACGACAATGGAAATGACAACAACAACGAGGACACTTCTTCTTCTTCTTCTCCCCAACAATTCACAATCCTACCCTCCTCATCCGTAGGACTAGGTTCGAACCGTTCCAAACTAGGCAGGAGCCAACTCCAAGCAATCACAAATCGAACAATGTTTTTACCTCCAGCAGCAGCAACAACAACACAAACAACCAAAAATAATAAGAATTTGAAAAGTTTGTTGAATTCGGCGAAAGCTTTGAACTCGCTTAAACATAAGACGAATAAGTCAGCTAAAGCTTTAAATGGCAGTAGCAACAACAACACCACCAATGACCCTGTTGATGATGATGATGGTCACGGCGACAGCGACAGCGAAGACGAACAAGAAAGTAGAAGCCAAAAAACTACAAAACGAGCCTCGAACAAGTCCTTTTTTGATTCATATCGTCTTAAAAAACGTAAAAATAATTAGAAAAAAAAAAAAAAAAAAAAACTAATAAAATAATAATAATAATAATAATAATAATAATAATCCATGGCCCAAAACCTGTGCGTAATTACCGGTAAAGCTCTCTCTGTCTGTATTTACGTATACTTTTGCACTGTGCACACTTCATCTGAAGTTCATCATGTAAACCCTCCCATATGGCCTTACTAGCCAATCTTCAAACGTTTCCGCTCAGGCTCAATATCACTTGCAACAACACATCCATTATCCTTCTTTACTTCCTGGCCCTGACCCTCTTCTGAACTCCTGCTCGTCGGGTTCAACAGACTCTGCACACTGCTACCTCCCGTACGGCTGCTGCTGCTGCTGCTGCTGCTGCCACTGCTGCTCACCGGCGCCGGTAACAGATTCAAACTTTCTTTTGTAACCTGACTCACCTGATTCACCTGAGCACTAGAACTACCATTGTCGGACTCACACGACGGTGCCTCCACTGTCAACGTTGGCGCCCGCGACACCGTCATTTTATGTGGACTCGTTGCTGCTCCTGTTGCGTTGACCGTAATGACCAGCGCGCTGTTGCTCGACGACGAGTTGCTGCTCGCACAGCTATTGTGCCGGCTGCTCGAATCCGGTGGCGTCGTCATTGATATTGGTACTGAAATGTGAGGCATATTACTGCCTGCCGTTGACTTGTTACCCAGGAGCTCGCTGCTCGTGTGACGGCGGTAGGGAGCCATGGCCTCTGCACGCAGTTTGATAACCCCATTTGGTGCGCTGCCGCTAGTGCTGTTGTATGGATTAGAGCTTGGAATCAGGGGCCCACCCAAATACGGCGGCTGTCGTGCATTGTGGTACGAAGAAATGAACGGAAACGACCCTGGCCGTTGGTCGCGGTTCGGCACCATCGTACTAGGCGGCAGCACGTTGCCTGGCGGCGACGACGGTGGTTCTGCAAAGTAGTGCGGTGCCGGGGGCACAGAGGTTGGGCCAGTAGTGGGCTGCGGCGACTGTGGCCGAGAGACATGCTGATATGATGAGTACTCGGCCTGGCGCGGAGTAGGTGACGTGGGGGTTGAATTGGCCGGTGACGCGCGTCTCGACGAATACGATAGGCCGCCTGGAGCTGAGGCCCTGTGGAGATGCATACCGAGCTGGGGAACCGAGGTAGGTATTAATTTGGAATTGTCCTCTACGTGTTGACGCGGAGATGTCGGCACAGGCGCTAGCGGGTCGTAAAAGACCGACCCAGCCCGTTCTCGCGCACTTGAGGCAAACGAGATTTCAGACTTTGTGTGTGGATGTTGGTGGTACTGCTGTTGGAACGAATAGCCAGGAGCTGGTGGTGGTGGTGGTGGTGGTGGTTGCTGCTGCTGCTGTTGCTGTTGCTGTTGCTGCTGTGGATACGGGGGTAAGTAATGGGACTGCTCATCAACGGTGAGCTGTGAAAGAGCGTTTGAATGCATGTGTAGGCTATTGCGGATCTGGTTGAGTTCAAAATTAATATTGGACGGGGTATCGTCAACCTCAGATTTGATTTTATTTGTCGAGGGGTCAGAGAGGGTCACTATTTTCGCAAGGACGTCTACCATGTGAATGTGGTCGTTTTGCGAGCGTTTATTGTAATTGACGAGGTTGTTGTACTTTGACAGCAGCATCGAGTAAGAGCTGCGAAGGGTCCATAACGAGTGCTCGAATGAAGCCAAGCGCTCCTCGATGCTGTTGTTGGGAGGAGGGTAGTAGGGAACAGGATGGCGTTGGGGTAAATAGACTTGGGGATGCGAAGGACCGCCCTGTTGGTGAGGTCCCGGTTGTTGTAGCGGCATTCCCGAGGGCGAATTGACAGGAGGAGCACCACCGACAGTCATATTTGGTCCCATGGGCGGAGGAGGGGTCGAGGAATAATCGGCAGGGGGTGTGGACGGAACAGACAGGGAGACTGATTTCAAGGAAATGTTGTCTCTGTGGACGGCAGAGGGCCTGGAGGCCCGGCGCTTAATTGCTCTGAGGGCCTCTACGTCGCCTCGCTTGAAGGAGCCGGCGCCGTGCTTGAACTCCCACTGGGCGGTTGACTCTGAAGCAGTAGTGGCGGTGGGCAGCAGGGAGGTCGCGGGGTTTGAGCCGTGAAACGTGTCGTTAACCTTGTGGAACCCGTACATGTTGAGCTGTCGGACAAAGCTGGAGGGGTTTGTGTGCTTGAAATAGAGGGAAAGCACCTTTGAGAACTCTTCGCCAGGCGAGATTACAAACGAGTCGTTCGAGGGCGTCCACGAGATGAGGTGCTTGATGGTTTCGTCCTCCAGCATGGAGTAGAGCTTGTGGATGAAGGCTGCCTGGTTGACCTTTGGACCGGAGGACGCGCCAGAGACGGAACCCGACTTTGGGGCGGCGGTGGAGAGAGGGGGGATTAGGGCATTATCAGAAAGGTGGTCGATAGATCCGGGCGGTGCCGGGGTATTAGCTTTCGCGTCTTGTTGCTCTTGCATCTGAAGTGTTCATAAACGGGGATTTGACTGCACCGAGTTGAGGTTGGTTTTGGTGTTGGTGTTGGTGGTGTTGGTGGTGGTGGTGTTGGTGGTGGTGGTGGTGATAGGGAATAGGGAATAGGGAAGCAGATGGGGTTGGTGGTGGTGGTGGTGGTGGTGGTGATGGAAGGTTGAAGTGTTTTACGGCAGTGGAAAAGAAGGAAAATTATGGAAAAAGAAGAAAAAAGCTAAAAAAAAATAGCGAAAATAGCGAAAATAGCGAAAATAGCGAAAAGAAAAAAAAAGAAAAGAAAAGAAAGAAAAAATAAATAAAACAAAAAAAAACAAAAAAAAACACTATAGAAGAGTAAATCTAACGTTGTGATGTCAGCATTATGTCATTGATGTGTCATTGATGTGTCATTGATGTGTCAGCATTATGTTGATATGCATGCATATGCATCGTTATGCAGCAGCATGTGCATGAGACTAGTCTAGATGGAGATTGCAATATCACGTGAAAAAGCCAGCCATATGGATATACTGTATGCATGGATGGCATGGATGGATGCATATGCTGCGTGCTGCATGATGATGATGATGTTGTTGTTGTTGTTGTTGTTGTTGTTGTTGTTGTTGTTGTTGTGCCGTGGTCCGTGTGGATTCCGTGGAATAATTGTTACGTAGTTGGCGGGTTTGGCGGGTTATTCAGGTTGTTCGGATTGTTCGGGTTGTTCGGGTAGCTAGACGTAGTCGGCCGGTCACCGGTAAATGGCATTTGAAATGATGATGACAGCAATATTTGACGAGTCAGCTAATTAAGTTAAGCTAGACCAAGTTACAAGCTGTTGAACGGCCGGTTAAATAGACTTTGAGATAAGATGCAGCGCATATGCCGCATTGAATTTAATATTTTTTAACGTTTAATAGAGGATTATGTAATGATGTGTAATGATTATAAACTATTACAAATTTAATGATTACAAATTAATGATTACAAATTATATTATTACTAATCAATAATTACTAATGATTACTAACTACCGTGAAGTTGCAACAAAATAATCAACTTTTCACACCTCCCTCACAATTGAAAACAAAGTTGAAAACAAGTTGAAAACAAGTTGAAAACAAGTTGAAAACGAGATCTTAATTGCAACTGAACAAGTCTCCACCAAAACGACAAAACGACAAAATAAACTCGACCTCTTTGTACTGTAAGACTTGTGTAAGTAGTGGTGGTAAGCTTTAATCACTTGCTGCTGTCCTCTCATTTAAAAAAACTGCACAACGACTGCGCACTTATCTCTTGCAGTAATATTCAATCCTTTAACTCTGTGGCCACAACAACACCACCAACACCTTCACCAACACCATCACCAACAACTCAACTCAACTGCTTCACACCCTCTCTGACACTCATTCACGTCCCTTCAAGTCCCTCCTTTCACGCGTTCTTGCTCATTTTCAACGCCCTTTCAACGCCCTTCCCTTCTTTGTTAATTACGTGACCCTTTCGTGCTGCTGCATACATTCCTTTGATAAATTCTCACATAGACCGTTTAAGAACAGCTCTCCCTAAAGTCCCCACGCAGCCAACACCAACACCAACACCACCATCAACACCTCCAACACCTTCTCCCTTATGAATACACCTCAACCATGCTGCTCCTAGAAGTGTCCCAAGTTAGGGACCAGCTGCGACTACTGGACAAGCAGAACGGAGCCATTCTCTCTACAAATACCCAGCTCCTCAAAGAGCTTGATACCGCCAACGAGTCCCTCTACATGTCGGAGGTCAAGCTTCACCAGCTCTCACGCAATCTCCAGGATCACTGTGCCATGCGAGCCAAAGTCGACAACTTTTCTGTGCGTTCGCAGGCCATTGAAGACCAGATCGCATTGCTGGAAACAATGCGTGACAGTCTTAAACACGTTTCTCCAACGGCAAAAGACAAAAGGCTCATGGAAGAGCGGTGGCACGAGACTGATCTCATGCTCGAGAGGCTTATGGCCCAGTACGAGAAACTGGAGCAAGAGGCGCGGCTAGAGGATATTATTCCCATGCCGGCGGATACCAGCCCCATGCAAAATTTTCTCAACAACATCATGATGAGCTCTAGTGAGTCAGCAGTACTGCCCGCGAACGGAGGCCATTCATACACGCTGCCTCCAATGGCTACTATTCCAATGGAAGCAACAGCTACAGCAGAGATCCACCACCATTTCCACGTTCTACAAACGCCACAGGAAAAAAAGAAGCGAAAAAAGGTGTCATTTTCCACTCCGGCAAACATCAATGTAACACCAACACCAGCAACAGCGGGTCTTGCCACTCCTCCAGAATCCGTTGAGCGGACCCTTCGGCGCATTTCGTCGCTGCCCGCTGGTCAAGCCCGGGAAATTATTGACGACAGCAGCGACACATGCATAAGCGAGAGCCTCCACTCTGAAACCGAAAACAACAGCTACAGCTACTTTGATAATTTTCTGCTGCTGCACAGCAAAAACTCTGCAACGAAAAAAAAGGTGCGCAGGTATATTTCGCACGAGTCGGGGCTTCGTGATTCAATTGAATGGCGGCACAAAAAGGTGCCGCCGGATATCTGGCAATTGTCAGACTATGATGATGATGATGATGATGATGATGATGATGATGATGAAGATGAAGATGAGGAATCTGTTATTGGGTATGGAAATGATGGAATAGCCCACCACTCGTTGTCGCCGCTACTATCGTTACATTCGAGATCATCTTTCAACCAACCAGCAATCACACAGGCAACATCTGTATGTGCAGTAGCCCAGCTTTCCACCCCAGACCTCAGTCTATCAATGTCCTCACCATGGCCCACTGCTGACTTGGCTACAGCGGACCTATCGTCCTCTCCTGCGCCACTCAAACACAGGCACCGCACAAAGCGATATAGCGGAGTAGGAACCCCCAGCATGTCCAAAGTGTCAGACGTGTCTGCCGAGTTTTCGTCGACACAGTATCCGCAGAGGACGCAGCGCAGTAGTTCGGCTGTGCTTTCTGCTGTTGTTGCTAACGGTGCTGGTGCTGGTGCTGGTGCTGGTGCTGGTGCTGCTAAACTTGATTCACAAAACTCACCGTCGACACCTGTAAATCCACCTCAGTCACAACCACAGTCTTTAAACAGAAAACTGTCATCTTTTTTCACCAAGCTGCGGGGAGGTTCGGTACGTCCCTCGTCTCCCTCGGTTGATTGTCCTTCTAGTGAAAATGCAAATGCTAATGCCAGCACTACTTCTAATGCTAATTCTAATACTGGTGATAACGCTAATACTGGTGCAGGTCCACCAGAAACGCCCACTAAACCTTCACCTTCACCATCACCATCATCCTCATCACCCGCATCCGACTTATCGTCAGCCTCACCTACCTCTACACTAACGTCACCATCTCCGGCATCTACTTTAATATCGACACCCACTAGGGCACCTCCCACAGCTTCATATTTAACCTCAACGCCTTTGAATAATACGTACTCAACGCCCACACCTATACGTCTGGCACCCACCACCACACCGTCGTATCTAACATCAACACCTTGTGCAGCAAAACTTTCAGTACCAGCCACGACTTCAAATACGGCGTGTGTGGTTGTTACTAGTGCTGAACAATCTTTTGGAAGTTTGCTTGCAGAAGCTGTAGAGGATGCGGCACTAGATCTCAAGGCAACGAAGGGAATCGGCAGTGCACAAAGTTCGTCGTACAAGCACAAACAATTTCCGGAAATTTTGATTTCAAGTCCGACGGCGACTAGGTCGGTGTCGCTTGGTGCTACTGTTGATCCTCCTAATATTGGGTTACTGCCGTCTAACTCGAAGTTGTCCAGCCCAACCCCAAATCATAACTCCTCGAAAGCCGGGTTTGTCTCTAAAGCTGGGCTGACTGTCTCTAAAGCCGGATCAGTTTCTAAAGCTGGATCAGGTTCGAAATACGGGTCCATCTCGAAATACAACAAGCCAGCAAGTACTGCCAATTATGACCCAAATAATATGAATGCCCTAATGATGCACTCTCTGGTCCGCAAACCAAGCGCTGCTACTATTACTACAGCCCGAGTTATGGGTGACCGTGCGTTGGTGTCTGTTCTTGACGATGTCGATACTATCAATGGGCTGTCATGATAACGATATCCGCCATGGGCTAGCTGGGAAGAGACTCTTTAAGAGATGCAGGCGGGAAGAAACTCCTCAAGAGAGGGCAGACCGGCAGGCGGGTAGAGACGGTCGAGAGTCGAGACCTACTGTGTATGCAATTGAATTGAATTGGATTGAGAGTGCTTGCATTTTTCTCTTGCATTATCTTTTTGAAGCATGTCCTTGAGTTCTTGCAGTTTATTAAACACATGTTTTTTTTTTTTTTCTCTCGATATCGTCTAGACTATTTAGTCGACTACTCGGTGTGAATATTAGAGAGCTCGTCTATTGTATTAATTAATTATTCCCCTTATTTATATGTTTTTTTTGTTGTCGTTGTTTTTGTTATAAAGTGTTTTTTTTTTTTTTTTTTTTTTTTTTTTTATTTTTTTTTTTTTTTTTTTTTTTTTTTTTTTTTATATTGTGTTTTTTATAGAAAGATGTCGTTTAATTCTTCATTTTAAGAATCGTAAGAGTAAACTAGTTATCTTATTAGATCTAGAGTAAGTTATCTTGAGAGTAAATTATCTTAGGAGTAAATTATCTTAGGAGTAAATTTAGAGTCCATATTAAGAGCAAGTCAAGACTCAAGACAGTCAAAGACTCAAATTAATTAGACTACTGGTACTTAATAACTCTGCATTTAAGCCTATAAAATAAGCGTATGAGATAAGACCACCGAGTCACCGACTAGTCTAAAGTAGAGCTCTTACTAGATTCTTACTAGATTCTAATTAGAGCTCTACGTACTGAGTCTACTCAGACTCTACTGTACTTAGAATCACTGCAATAACTACGTAGTAGTCTAATTACGATATAAGCATAAATAAGCATGTTTGTAAAACGCCTTTCTCTGCAGTATCTGCACTGACCCTCTCGACCGCCTCTCTCCTGTTGTAAAAAATTTCTTAATTTGTACAGTATTTCTTGTTTTTTTGTATTTCTTGTTTTTAATTTCTTGTTTTTGTATTTCTCGTTTTTGTATATTTCTCGATCGTCTGTATTTCTCGTCTTTGTGTAGACTATTTCTTGTATCTCTGCATGCTGGTCCACTACTACTACACGTGTAATTCCAAAGAATTCATTCATTCATATTTCAAACGATGTCGGTCGGTCGGTCGGTTGCCCGCAATGAGCAGTCGGTCTAGTCTAGGCTCCCGCATCAGATATTGATATTGTGTTATAGTCTATACACTGGCAGTGTCTGGCTGATGACATCCGTTAGTATAGCAAACTTGAGTTTTGTTTGGTAACCGAACGAACGACTATTGCAGTTGAGATTTATCTTGGCGACGTTGGCGTTGAAATCCAGTATCAAGAAGAGTTTGTGATATATATATATTTTGTAATTATGGAGTATACTTAGCCAATAAACATATGAAACTGAGTTACAGTACTGATTCCATAGGTCTATATGATATCATGATCCAGTCAAATTAACAGGTGTTACCATTGAATTGATTGTGCAATTCAATGTGAATCAAGATAGGGCAATATTTTGATCATCAATATCAATATTGATCCCTTCCATGCATGCGTGAAATTTACTAGACTACGTAGATTACGTACTGTGCACTCTGCAGTATAATTAATGCGATTGAAAAAAGTCCAGTTTTCATTAATATTGTCTTCATATTAAATAAAACCACTCCTCGTAATCCTTTTTTTTTTTCTTCCATTTTCTTCATTAGCTAGAGTCTAGACCTACTAACTAACCCATTATTTATCTTCTTCTCCTCCCCCGGGCCTTAGAGCTCCCAATGATTCAAATTTCGAATGGCTATGGTTCGAAATCTACCACCAGCCGGTCTCCTCGTGCATGCACAATATC
>JAJMKT010000605.1:0-10024 GCA_030563985.1 Geotrichum restrictum
TCCATGGCCTGCTCCTTACTACGGTAACACTTATCCACACCACCCCCCTCCGCCACAACCCACACCGCCTCAGTCCTCTTTGGCCTCGCTGTCTCCTCCGACTCATCCCATGCCTCAACAGCAACCACCACCCCAGGCTTACCCCTTGCCACCATTAGGTGCTCAGGGACCGTACCAAGCATCTCCTCCACCTCACCCCAGCCAGTTCCCTCCTCCAAATAGCAACTCTTTCTACCGCCAACCACCGCTGCCTTTACCGCCTCAACATCATCAACAACACCAGCAAAACCAGCAACATCAGCAACAACATCCACCACCACCACCACCACCCCAACAACAACAGCAACAGCAACAGCAACAGCAACAGCAGCAACAGCAACAACAGCAACAACAGCAATTCTCGCTCTACCCACCACCAGCGCTCTCAGCTCCCTCTCTACCCTACGGGCCACCACCACCTCCACCACCTCAGCAGCAGCAGCAGCATCCGCTACAACACTATCCCCCTCCTCCCCCTTCTCCTCAACATGCGCAATACGCGGAGCAGTCCCCGTACGGTATTCCGTCCGGCCCGCCTGGTTTACACGCGCCAACGGGTCCTCCTCCACACTTGACTCCCAGCGCCCACGTTGGTTCTACAATGGGTTCTACACTGGGATCTACTCCCGCATACTTACATAATCACGTTTCCTATGGCGCCCCGCCCGCCAGTATACCCATCCCGCCCACGATGAAACCTAACCCTGCTGGCGATAAAGCCGTCACCTTGCCCCCTATTTCACAACAGCAGCAGCAACAGCAGCAGCTTCACCACCCACAACAGCAACAGCAGCAGCAGCATCAACAGCAGCAGCAGCAACATCAGCAACAACATCAACAGCAGCCGCAGTTACAACAACAGCAACTTTTATATCACTCCCGGTCATCAAGTAGCGTGTCTGTCAACCACATCAACCAAGACCAGTTCCCTCCACCAACATCACCTGCCCCAAACAAGCAGCATCGTAAGCGCAAGTCGTCCAACGGTAACTCCACATCGCGTTCTTTCACACCCTCCTCGGCTCACCAACCACAAGAGTCGCCTGCCTTTTCTCACGCGGAATCCTCGCCCGTATCTACAAAGGCTTTTCCTCTGGCGTCTCCCGCTGTTGCTGAAAACGCGTCTGCCTCACCAAATACTGGTAAACCTAAGCGCAGGAAACGCGTTTCTTCCCTCAACACGGACGAATCTCTGCAAAACGTCAGCCAAAAGAAAAAGAAGCACCAGAAATCATCATCCTCTCAAGCTTTGAAAGAAAACGCAGTCGCTGCTCCGGAAACTTTTTCAATGCTCGCACCTGGTCAAACTGGCGCAGCGCCTCCTACCCCAACGTCGCTTGGCGCAAAACTCTCAGCTGACCCCGAGCAAAAACAGTTTCCTATTTTGGCTGAAATTCCTGTCATCCGCGCTTTGGACGAGGCAACGCTCCTGACTTGGTGTACTTTGGGATCATTTGCTGGTTCTCTGCAGATGCCTGAAAAGGCCATTAGTTGCTACGAAACTGCGCTCGGTAGAGATCCTAGGTTTGTGCCTGCTCTAGTAGCTTTGGCAGATGTCCATAGAGATGCTGAAAACTTCCCAAGAGCCATTGAACTGTATCATGCCGCTTTGACTATTGACAAGACGGTGGGTACCACCTGGGAGACTTTAGCTCACTGCTACCTAATGGCTGATAATCTACAAGAGTCTTACTCAGCGTACCAGCAAGCCCTCAACTTGCTTCCGGATCCTGACGTCCCAAAGCTATGGTATGGTATTGCCATCCTTTATGACCGATGCACGACCTATGTTCTTGCTAAGGAAGCATTTCAAAAAGTTCTCACGATAGACCCCAACTACGACAAGAAATCGGACATTTACTTCCGCCTCGGTATCATTCACAAACACGAACAGAACTATGAAAAGGCACTAGAGTGTTTTAAATTAATTCTGCAAACTCCTCCTCCACCGCTTTCCGAAATAGACATTTGGTTCCAAATCGGCCATGTCCATGAAGTTCTCAAAGACTTTACTGCTGCCCAGCAGGCCTATGAACACATTCTCTCCGAAAATCCCGCACATGCCAAAGTACTGCAACAGCTCGGATGGTTGCATCATCAACAATATCTCAGGAATGAAGAACGACTTTCTCAGCCCAATCAGCATATTCACGACGGACAACCGCTCCCTTCAAAGGAATCACAGAATGAGCTTTTGGAGTCGGCCATCTCGCGACTATCGCAGTCGCTCGACTATGAACCCGCGGACGGCTACACGTGGTACTTGTTGGGCCGCAGTCTCATGCAACGAGACCAGCACTCGCAAGCCTACGCAGCATACCAGCAGGCAGTATACCGCGACTCTCAAAACCCGCGGTTCTGGTGCTCAATTGGAATCTTGTACTTCCGGATCACGCAGTACCGCGATGCTCTGGACGCCTACACGCGGGCTATCCGACTTGCGCCCGAGTCACTTGCTGAGCCCTGGTTCAATGCGGCCATAATGTATGAGGTATCAAACAATCAAACGCAAGATGCCATTTCTGCGCTGGAAAATGCTGTACGTGCAGATCCTCAGAATCCTATTTATACGGAGCATCTGCGTACCCTTGTAGCTCAAGCACAAGCGCAGGTGCAGGCGCAGGCTGCTGGGGGAGGAGGAGGGCCTGGCGGAACTCCAATCCCTCCTCAAATCATGATTCCGCCAGAACTGAGGATACCAAGAGAACCGCCTGTACCTGTTGACCGGCCTCTACCGGTTGCTGGTGCTGCTTCTGCCCCAACGGGTGGTGGTGGTGGTGGTCCTCCTCCTCCTTTTGTAGCTGTAGGAACTGCTGCCGCGGCAGTTGGTGCTTCTACTTCTACTTCTACTTCTACTTCTACTTCTACTTCTACTTCTTCTTCTGCTTCTTCTTCTTCCACTGCAGGGCCTACCGCTGCTGCCGCAATCATGGGAGGAGGAGGAGGAGGAGGAGGTCCTGGAACTTTACTTGAGGCCGGCAATAATGGGCAAATGGTATTAGGAGGTATGAATGGAGGAGGAAGTGGTGGTGGTCCTATATTGTCGGATGGTCCAGGCTCGTTTGTTGCAATTGCTCCGGCTCCTACTGCGGTATTAGCAGCTGGTGGCCGGTGATGATGATATCTATGTGTATATCTGTATATCTGTATAAGTATATTAGATGTATTAGCTGTATCCATATGGCTGCTTTTTTTCAGTGTCAAAATTTAAAACCGTCTTTTGCAATTGTTTTTTTTTTTAACTCAAAAAATTCAAAAATTCAAAAATTCAAAAAAAACAATATTTGTGACGTGTGAATGTACGCAGCGGCCGTATACGCGTACTTTATACAGTAATAAAAAAAAAAAAAAAAAAAAAAAATCTAAATCAAAAACGGTACCTTTGTACCTTTCTGCCCTATATAAATTACAGTAATAATTCTGCCCTTTGTTTAAATACCATCGACCTAGATATATGATCAGGGGTCAGCAGCCCTCAGGCCCTATAGCTATACTACGCTAGCTTAGCAATTGCCCAAAAGAATCCCCATGCCCATATGCCCATAACAAAATATAAAAACGTCCTCAATTGGCTTTTTTTTTTTTTTTTCATTACAATATACTTTTTTGAAAAAAACCAAAAAAAAACACAATACCACAACTGATAAAAACAATACTACAAAAAACATGACAAAAGTTGTGCGCTTCTAATACCTACTAGACTGTGGTGGAGGAGGTGGTGGCGGCGGAGGGCGAAATGACGACTGCCCTTGCTGCTGCTGCTGCTGGGATCTCATACTGGCCATTTCATATGACCCCTGATACTGAGTATTCGCTTGACCATAGTTGCTGGTGTAAGCAGTTGGCGGCGGTGGCGGATAGTTTTGTGCCTGCGTGAATCCGTAGTTGTTGCCGTAATTACCATAGTTGCTAGGATCGGCCATGATGCTGTTACCTCCACGGTTATACGGCGGCGGCACATTGTACGGCACAACTGGCGGCTTTACCACGTACGCCGTACCCCCTGCTGGCCGACGAACATATCGCATGCACACGGAAAACGCCCATAGGATAATCAGGAACGCAATGATTGAAACCACAATGGCAATTACAATGTTTTTGTTGCGCGATATCCATGAACTCGCATCTGATCCAAATCCACTGCCGCTGCTGCTGCCCCCCACACACGTTCCAGTGCGGCACTTTCCACTCCCACGGCACGGTGTACCATCCAAGAAATTCTGTGACGTCGTGATACATACATCACCATAAGACGGGTCCACACATGAAAGCCGGCACGAAGAATCATCATCACAAGCTCGCGTCACGTTGATGATGCTTCCATCAATAGAAAGCGTGGTGTTTGCAAGAAGTGTCACACATTGCAGATCTCGAGACGTGCAGTGACCTGAGATGCACGTAAGACCTGATTTAGTCGTGCTATTGTTAAGCGTACACGAATCGCCGTCCGTACGTGTCTCTTGGCCTGGACATACAGAAGAGTTGCCGGGACAATATCGGTCATAGTCGCAGGGGCCTGTAGAAGACCGGCATACAGAGCTGCTCGTCATAAACTTGCACTCACTGCAACATTCTTCATTGCTATCGTCGCACTGCGACCCACTTGTAAACTTGCAAGTCTTGTAGTCACAGCAAGAGTCTCCAGCACAGTCGGCCTCGCTACCACAATCACATTCTTCTCCCTCCTCCACAATTCCATTTCCACACTCGTTAGTTGTCACTAAGTGGACACCCGTGTTGGACGTCAAGCACGATGAATTGACTGAATTCCTTCCTAATGCGGAGCAAATATTTCCAAGTGTGCAATTGCTGAAAGTGTCCTGGCTCGCACCTGATGACGGGTTCATAATGTATTTTCCATCCGCATCGCACGTCGTCGTCGATAGCACGCAGCATTGGGAAGACGCCTGCAGGTTTTGCGAACACGTATCACTAGTACAGTCATGCACAGCTCCGAATGTGTGACCAAGCTCGTGAGCGTAAACTCTCCAGCCAACCGAAGTCTTTGCAACTACATTTGTTCCGGCCACATACGAATCGTTTGATCCGCTTGTTGAGGCTGCACATGCCATTCCCATCCAAGAAAGGCCAACGACTGAACTTTGAGTACAAGACGTAATCAACGTCCAGGCTGCAAGCCCATCGTCCGACCGCTGACCACGCCATTCCGAAAAACTGGAAAGCCTCGCACTCATGGCACTTGTGGTATCATAGCTACAATCGTAGTTCCAGCTTGTATTACTAGATGAAGGCTGGGAGGGACAGGTCGAGTCGTTCACGATAACTAATGCAGACACACCAAGGGTAATATTAAACGAAGACTCGTATACTTGCGAAGCAGTGTTAGCCATGTCGATTAAATATTCTCGTGCAGCCGATGTGCCGTTGAACGTTTGCAAAAAATTACAATCACCTGCAAGGCCAATCAGCGCGATCTGGCGTCTGTCCGGACAGCCCGACGTATCCCCAATAGTGGAGGCCAGATTGGTTCCAGAAGAAAATCCCGAATCTCCGGTATCATTTGAACTGCCAGATCTCTTGAATAATAATTGCTGATTTAAATTAAAGAGCTCTGAGTCATAACATGGTGAAGATTCATCATACTTGTTGCAAATTGACGGAGCGTCAAGAACAAGCTTATGCGCGCGGCGGATGAGAGAACTGTACGAAACATCATCCTCCAAAAGATCAAAATTTTTGTACACAGTAGGGTGCATATCAGCGTCTCGCCATACAACGAGATCATTGTGGGCCATTTCGTGCCCGATTCCCAATATCAGCTGTTCTTCATGCTCTGCAATCTCAGGCGCAGAGGTTCTGGATAAAGCTCTAAAAGTTTCGCCTCTGTTGATGTGGTAAATGGCTGGCGGAATTCCCATCCCCTCTTCATCGTCTACTTTCCAGGCCCCCTCTATTTTGGGAAAATCTGAGTCGTTGTGTACAACTATACGAGCCCAACCAACATGCTTGTAGTTGTAAATAATCTTGCCGGTTGATGGTACGAGGGTTGCAACCTGACGATAGGCTCTGCCCTTGAATACTCGCATACGGTCATCAGTGAAATCCGGATGGGGTATCATGTTGCCATTTTCGTCCAGAGTGAAGACATTGGTTGAGGTATTGGTCAGGTCGTAGTTTGGTTCCAGAACTAGCTTAAATTGCTGGGTGTCTTGGGGGTATTCAAGAGTAGAATTTCTGCTCAAGTAGTGAAAAAGACGCTCAGACTGGAAGGACGACGAAAGCGTTGGATCCTGAACTGTCGAGCCGTCTGACCAAGTAAACCCGTCACTTGCATACTCGCTATTAAAGAACGGAAACAAGCTGGCCAGGGCCCTAAGGCGGTTGGAAGCGTTGGGGTCTGACAGAGTAAGCCACCGCCGCTCAATATTGTTGTAGTTTCTAGTTGACGGAATTTCGATAGTAAGGGAAAATGTAGAATCTGGAGTAACTTTATGGTCTGGCGTATGAATGGTGATATTTGTAACAGGGGAAATGAAAGAGAGTGGGCTTGTACGCCCTAACGAGGTAGCTAAAGCCACCGATGAGAGCACAAACAGCACTAACAGCTGTAATAAAGCGCCAAAAGGCGGCCGCCCAGCCTTCCTCATGGTTTATTTAGATGGTTCCCAAAGTAAGCAAGTTGAAATGGGCAAATAAAGGCGAATAAGGTTCTAGTACTATTAATATATCAGGTTTCGGGCATTAAATGTTATGATCGCGGTCATGGCCCTAGCAAGTAAGCGATGAAGAAAAGGGTGGCGCAAAGAAGGACGCAAAAGATGTGAAGTGGAGGAAGAAGAGGAAGCAGTGGGGGAATAAGTATAATAGCAATTCGGGTGAAAAAACGACTGCCAAGCGCTTTCAGAGGAGAACTTCGCAGTAGATTGACATATATCACGAAGGCTGTGTAACGAAACGATTAAAAAAAGAAATGTCATGTGACTTGCGTTAAAAAGTGTTATTAGTAATTTATTACTAATAAAACCTGCCCGGTATTAGTCATCTACTTGAAATCCTGGTTTTGTGTGGCAACGCAAATTTCACCTAAAACTGACTCAAAAATCGAAAATCACTGTCTCATTGACCCTTGTACAAGGCATCAGTAAGGCCTGGGCGTTTGTTAATTTGCCTCCGAGTTTTTTGTTTATTAACTGGACTATTCAAAGACGTGAATTCAAAGACTTGAACTCAAAGACCTGAACTCAAAGACCTGAACGTGAGCTCAACAGTTCGGTTGTCTTATTGCCATACGATACTACTACGCTATATTCTTTCGTTTCACCCCAACACTGCCGGAAGCTGTGGATTTGCGGATCTTTTTCACCTGTACCCTACATCTCTCGCAAGATAATGCAACTCAGTAGCACTGCTAGGTATATATATTACACTCCCTTGTTTTGACCCTATCTAACTTCTCACAGCACATTGTGACACAGTCATGTTTGTGATTTTATTTCTTTTATTGAAATTCGCTCTCGCAGCTTCGTTCAAGAGCGTTGAACCTGGTTCAATACCTTCATATGTTATTGACCATGCTCCTGTTGTTTACCTCTACGCAGAAGAGCGATATCTGCCATACTCAATCAAAGACTTTGTCACAAACTTTTACGCCCAAGACGGAGACGGAAACAACATCACCGGCTTACTCAATATCCAAGACTTAGAGCACATTGGTGAAAAATCAAAAGCATCCTTTGACGACATTTACCTCACGTCAATTACCGACTTCGATACCGACCCTGATTGGATTACTGGGGTATATAATGTTCCAGACATTGAAACTGGAAAAATTAAACATGCCCCTGCTACTCTTATTGTGGTAGACAAGGGGGGCGGTTGGGTAGACGCCTTTTGGTTCTACTTTTACT
Organism: Geotrichum restrictum; assembly: GCA_030563985.1. Taxonomy (NCBI): domain Eukaryota; kingdom Fungi; phylum Ascomycota; class Dipodascomycetes; order Dipodascales; family Dipodascaceae; genus Geotrichum; species Geotrichum restrictum. The sequence continues at coordinate 7,908 of JAJMKT010000605.1, forward strand.
CCTTCAACTTGGGACCTTTCGTTATGGGATCCGGGCCTTACGGAAACCATGTTGGTGATTGGGAGCATTCATTGGTCAGGTTTTATAATGGAAAACCTCAAATTGTATGGATGTCAGCGCATGGTGGAGGAACTGCATACAAGTTTAATGCCATGGAGTTTTATGATTCCTCTAAAACCGACAGACCCGTTCTCTTTTCAGCACGAGGAACCCATGCAAACTATGGAACCGTCGGCCAGCATTCCCACGACATCCCTTATTACATGCTTTCAGACTTCACTGATCGCGGTCCTTTATGGGATCCTGCTCAAAATTACTTGGCGTATACATACAATGGACTCAATGTCACTTACGCAAATGGATCAACCCCAGGGCGCGAAGAGCGGTATGGAAACTGGCTTGAGTTCTTAGGTCATTGGGGTGATAAGAAGCTTGTTCCTAATGATATCCGCCAAAAGTACTCGCCCTTTGAGTGGAAATATATTGATGGCCCGCTGGGACCATTGACCAAGAATCTTATGAGAGATGGGGTTTGCCAGCGGTCTAAATGGTGGAATGTGGTTGGAACATGTCAAATTCGACGCACTCTGAAGTCGGGTGAAGGAATAGAAGCCGAAGGTGGCGGCTGTGCCCTGCTGTTTGATAAAGTACGGCCTCACTTTCTGAGCATTATTTTAAGGCTTGTAACTTGGAGGGGTTGGGGATGTACATTCGCCGACAGATTAATAGGATAGATTTTATTGTTAAGTTATTAGATTAGGTATAACGGGTATGCCATACTGTAGAGTCAGTGTAGACAGTAGACTATACAGTAGACTCAGTAGAGACAAAAACCTCGGATTAACTTTTCAGTGTATTATTTACTTTGCCAATTACAGTTGTCTTGGTGGATTAACATGGAAAGAATTAAGACAGCATTAGATGCTTATTCGAATAATTATTTCCATAAAACTTTTCTCTATATACGTAGTCTAGTGACTCTAGTCTATATAAACATGTATAATTGTTCCAAAAGCTATGTTGATTTACTGCTCTCTCGTCTCGCATCATCACCAATGGTATTCCTAAACCCTTCAGGAACACGACCGCGCACCTTCCAGTTCCGCATCCATCTGTCGTCACAGTCGCCAGGAATCCAGCATCCAGCAAAGTGAATAGATAGATCACCCTCTTCATATCCACTCCATAAGTCATCAGAAATATACGAGTTAAGCATGCGCTGAGGTACGACACCAATGTGCTCTCGGATAAGTCGATGGTTAATGTTTAGGTGGCCGAGCGTGTCTTGTTCCCTAAATCTGAACTCTTGATTGATAAATACTGTGTCGCCCCAGTAGTCCAGCAACATGGTGACGAATTCAGATCGACGAATGAAAAAGGATCCAGCGTTAAGACCGAAAAAGTCCTGACAAATTAGCATATCAATCTTGTTGACATCAGCGTACTCGTAATCTTCGCTTTCGACATCGTTGATTTTGGGTTTTGCTGCATTTGGAGGCAAAGGCTTATCGGGATTGTAACCAGTACGGATGTTTGAATATTCAGCATACGAAGGATGTTTCAAAGGCCGGCCATATGAAAGACGTCTTTTCATGGCCTCAGGATTTAACAAGTACCGAGCCAAATCGATTTCAGGGTTCATGATAATCATATCCAGATCCATCCACCAAATCCATTCCACAGTCGGGTGCTCGTCGAAGGCAGCCTGTATCGCATTGAGTTTACCCCAAACAGGGTGCACCAGCTTCAAGTCAAAGCGCGAAATATTGATGAACTTGTAAACATAATTGTGGTAATCGCAGTACTCACGTCGGTTTGACTCAGCCATTTGTAAAATGTTGCGAATTTCACCATTGGCACCATTTCCGTCAGTTGCAGTCAGAATCATAATTTTTTGACCTGAAGGTTCAACGACACTGGAAGCATTCCAAAGGCCAAGATCCAGCTGAAAGTTGTCCTGATCCTGAACAGAAATCTCTCTTTCCAGATACTTGAGGTTGTTTTGTGAAATATCCTTTAGTTTGTTGGCTTCCTCCTGCTTGATCTGCTCAATCTCCTTCTGAGCGTTTTCGAGCTTTTTTTGGCGTCCCTCCTCAGCAGTGCCAGACTTCTCTTCT
>JAJMKT010000606.1:0-10010 GCA_030563985.1 Geotrichum restrictum
GAAAAAAAAAAAAAAAAGCAAGCACGTACGAACGGCCTCCCATTAATTAGATAATGGATATGGTTCACTATGGATATACGCTCATATGCTCATACTCTCCAACACTCCAACATTCCGACACTCCAACACTCCAACACTCCAACACTCCGTAAACGCTCGTACATTTTCAACATTTTCAACAGTTGTAAAGATTCTGATTTTGATTCTGATTTTGATTCTGATTTTGATTCTGATTTCTGATTCCGATTTTGATTCCGATTTCTGCATTAATTTAGCTATATACGTAGTACCGGTACAGTATATAGTATATAGCTAGACTAGAGTCGACCCATCTCAAGATGGTCCTTCGGCTTGGATTAGAGATATAGGCCCAAGTCAAAAACAATATACTGGTAAAAGGGGCGATCATGTCAAAACCAATAGGTGTGTCTACTCTAGTAGGTTATATTTGACCAGATGGCCCCTTCAGAATATATATACATATATATATATATTTTTTTTTCTATACTATCGATCACCAGTCGCACACAGAAACACTTTCTGGATATCCCCCCACCAGGCTATATTTCAGAAATAAAGTATCCCCCATTTCAGTGTTTCTTATCCAACCCATACTTGGCCTTGTCAAACATATGCAACGACTCCAAAATCTCGCCCTGATCTCCAATAATATCAATCTCCCTCCCATCCAAGACCTCCAAAGCCCTTGCATCCGGCACCCAGATGACGGTGGCACCCGCCGCACGACCAGCCTGCACGCCGGGCACGCCATCCTCGAATATCAAACACTCTTCTGGTTTGATATCTATAAATTTTTCAATATTTTTTTTTGTATCTCCTTCTTCCTTCTCTTCTCCTTTCTTCGCAGCAGCAACAGCATCCTCATACTCCGCCCTCTTCTCCGCATTCAAAGCCTCCAAAGCCACCAACCAAATATCAGGACACGGTTTCCCTCTTCCCCTCGGCACCCTCTCATCATCACCCACCACCACCACCGCATCCGCAAACATATCAAACCCATCCTTGTAAAGATGTTTTGTTTTCAGCAAAAAGTTGTGCCGATGTGACGATGTGGCAAGTGCAATCGGGACCCCGTGCGAGACGAGGTGGGTCAGCAATTCGTGCGCTCCGGGCATAAACTCCGTGGAGTGCCACAGCGATTCTTGGCGTCGTGTGGATTCGGTGAAGAGGGAAGCTGCGGTGTATGGTAGCTTTGACCAGTTGAGAAAGTGTTGTGTGGCCTATGTGTGTGTGAAATTAGCACAACAATATTTCTGCTTATAACCAAATTTCTTTACAGGGTTTTTTTTTTTTTTTTTCAGCTGTATATACTCACGTCTGGACCTGGCCGGCCTTGCAATTGAATCTTGACTTCCCACGGAAGTGGGCCCTTGCCGTGTTCTGCGAGGATTTCATTCGTGACCTGCGTATAGATTTCCTCGGAATTGATGAGCAGCCCGTCCATGTCAAACAGACACGCGCGGATTTTCTTGATATCTGTCATTGTTGCAATGATTGTTGCAATGATTGTTGCAATGATTGTTGATTGATGTTTTGTTAAGAAATTGAAAAGACACAAACTGCAATACGAGAATTTATTTCTTTTCTATAAAATTTAATGATACAAGGCTTACTGACACATGTGTTTGTAATCCACCAGTCCACCAGTACTGTAAATATCTACGCGCAACTCAGTCAGTATTACATTAGATTAATTGTTTATTCAGCTACTCGTTCTTAATTGTTTTTGTGTTTTTCATTACATTTTCTCTCTCCCTGTCACCGCTAATACTCGGGCTCCTCGTCTTCGTATGGAGAGTCAGCTCCAACCTCTTCGTAGTCTCGCTCAAGTGCGGCAAGGTCCTCACGGGCCTCAGAGAATTCACCCTCTTCCATACCCTCGCCAACGTACCAATGCACAAACGCACGCTTGGAGTACATGAGATCAAACTTGTGGTCAAGGCGGGACCAGGCCTCGGCAATGGCAGTCGTGTTGGAAAGCATGCAAACAGCACGGTCAACCTTGGCCAAATCTCCACCAGGAACGTACTGGGGAGGCTGGTAGCAGATACCAATCTTGAATCCAGTAGGGCACCAGTCAACAATCTGGATCGACTTCTTGGCCTTGATGGCAGCAACTGCGTGCTGGACATCCTTGTTGACGACGTCTCCGCGGTAAAGCAGACATGTCGCCATGAACTTGCCGTTTCGCAGGTCACACTTCACCATCTGGTGGGTGGGCTCGAAACAAGCGTTGGTGATCTCCTGCACAGAGTTGGCCTCGTGGTTGGCCTTGGCCGCAGAGATGACAGGGGCGTACGTGACCAGGGGGAAATGGATTCGGGGGTAAGGAACCAAGTTGGTCTGGAACTCGTTGAGATCAACATTGAGAGAACCGTCAAATCGCAAAGACGCAGTGACTGAGGAAATGACCTGGGCAATGAGTCTGTTCAAGTTTCCGAGGGAAGGACGGGGAATGTCCAGGGATCTGCGGCAAATGTCATAGATGGCCTCGTTATCGACCATGAAGGTACAGTCGGAGTGTTCGAGGGTAGTGTGTGTAGTAAGAACAGTGTTGTAAGGCTCAACGACGGAGGTAGAGTTCTGGGGAGCAGGGTATACTGCAAACTCGAGCTTGGACTTTTTGCCAAAGTCAACAGAGAGGCGTTCAAGAAGAAGAGCGCCAAATCCAGATCCGGTACCACCACCAAAAGAGTGGGTGAACAGGAATCCTTGCAGGCCAGAACAGTTGTCAGCAACACGTCTAACTCTGTCCATGACCTGGTCAATGATCTCCTTGCCTACAGTGTAGTGTCCACGGGCGTAGTTATTGGCAGCATCTTCGTGTCCAGTGATGAGCTGTTCAGGATGGAACAGGTTTCTGTATTTACCAGTGCGGACTTCGTCAACTACATTTGGTTCCAAATCGACGTAGATGGTTCTAGGGACGTACTTTCCATTTCCTAAAGAGTTAGCAGGGTAGGTGTTGATGGGGAGGACGTACCAGTCTCTGAGAAAAAGGTGGAAAAGCCTTCATCACGAGGGCCGTCTTTTTTCTCTTCTGTGAGGTATCCGTCAGGCTATATGGTTAGATGGGTAGTAGGCACAGGCGAGCAGGGCTTACTTGAATGCCATGTTCCAGGCAGTAGAGCTAAGTGAGTTAGCAAATAGTTGTAGAGCAGATGGATCAATGCTTACTTCCCAGCAGGAGTTACCAATCTGGCAACCAGCTGCTCAGTTAGACAGGGTCAGAGATGACTTGAACCACGTGTAAATACCTTGTCCGACTGCGAATTGATTGTTAGCAGAGATAATTGGGTAGAATTGGGGTGAGTGTGTGCTTACCATTGATACTGATGACTTCTCTCATGGCTGTTATGGGGTGGTTGTGGTGGTGGTTGTGGTGGTGGTGGTGGTGGTGGTTGATGTGAGAAGGAAGAGAAACAGTGCAGAAACGTTCGTCAAAATGTTGTTTCGAAATGTTTTTCAGGAGAATTCAAGAATTCAAAATTTAAGAAAAATTCAAAAGGAGAGAAACGAGAGAAAAGAGAAAAATTGTCACTGATTTCACTGCCAAACGGACAGTACGTACGTTGCTAGGTCTACGCGACTTTTTATCGAACTTGTGAAATGTTGTTTTGATTCACCCGATTGAGCCAATTAAACAGTCGCGTAATCATGTCGCGTTTATGGCACAAGTGCAGCGACGTTGAGAGAGCTGGGTTGGGGTGGTTGTCATGGAGACGAATCCTCAAATGAAAAAATGAAAAATGAAAAATGAAAATGAAAATTACGTAATAACTGACTGTACTGTAGCTGACTAAGCTGCGAAATAAGAGATTCTTAGGTAAGAAATAAAAAATAATAAAATCAAATCAAAATAATAAAAAAAACGAGAAATTTGAGAAATTAAAAATAAAAATACTACAGTACAGTACACTGTACAGTGTACAGTCACTACAGTGTACACTGAGTACACTGAGTACAGTATACATACTAAACACTACGTACCATACACACGCTGACCATCCATGGCACATGAAAAAAGCTGATCATCATTTCAGAGCCTGCAATGAGCTCATGAAATGAGTGCAATGAGTGCAATGAGTGCAATCAGAGACTGCAATCAGAGACGTCTGCAATCAAAGAGCTCTCCAGCTGAAACCGTGAAACGTGAGCCGACACCATCACGCGCTACTTTAAAATTAGACAAACAAAAACCATTAGGTCTAGTCGACGCTATTCCTAGCCTACCGGTACATCAAGTGTCAACAACAGCTTTGTCTAGAAACTGGCATTAACAGTATTCATTTGGGGTCTGACTCTGGTTGTATGACCATTAACATTAAGAGCATTGATCCCACAACTTTGATCCCACCTACGTAGCTATCTGCAAATATTCATATGCTCAGTCATGACTCGTGACTGAGTCGTCTGTATACCCATTTGTTCCATGCTTTTGTTCTACACATGAGCGATAGGATGGAGTCAAATATTGTCAATTCAATTGTTGGTTAACTGGGCGCCTCACTTGGTAACCACAATATATACTGTACCGGTAGAGAAGTCCAGTTAGACCAGAGAGGGTCTGGACTGGTCTGCCGGTATATCATCCTAAAGTAGATAATCATGGAACTAGGCTAGCTTATAGGTAATATAGGATATATAGAGAAGTCTAGGCGTCAGCTTGTTTTTTTCGTTTGTTAGGTCTACTTTGTTAACTTTCTCGTTGGACCTTGCTGCGCAGTGCACGCATGCATTTAAAAAGCCTGATTAAAATTAAATTCTTGTTTTTTATTCTCGTTTTTATATAAATACTGTACTCACTTTTATAGCTACTCAGTATACTGTACTACTGTAGTCTCGCTTTTCATTCTTGTTTTTCATTCTCGTTTTTCTCGTTTTTCTCGTTTCTTCCTTTTTTCCATTTGTTTCAATTATTGGCATCATACGTGCATTTGCGAGCATTTGCGAGCATTTGCGAGGTATAAATGGCATGGCATGTTGGGCAATTGGCAATTGATGGCGTATAATGTGTAATATTATATCCGCTCATTGGGTTCACTTCTTCACTTCTTCTACTGTACGTACTAGACTGGCTTAGTCTACTACGTACTGCTGAATCAGTGATATGCTAGTGCTGATACCGTGCTCACTGCTCACTGCTCACTGCGAGGCTCACTGATACGAGTACTTCCTAAGCTGATACTGATGCTGATATTGATACTGATACTGCTCACTGATGCTCGATCGCCTTTTTGGTCTACCGTATAGCCAATTGTTAGTCTACTAATTAGCTAACAAACCTACGTTTTGGTGATTTCAAATTGTTTCTTTTCAAATATATAGATAGTCAAATAGTCTATAGTCTACCAATATATACCGGTATTCATATGTTCTCGGTTCATTTCATCTCGTGCCAATGGTGAATACTAAATACTAAATAGTATATGATATCTCTCTTGTTGAGCGTACGCCCGCGTGCCCTGCTAACGCTGCTAGCTGCTGCTAATGCCAAATAGGCTGTTCCTAGAATTTTAAATATTGCAAACCGGTTTCCTAGCGCTAGTGCACTAATCATGCCATGGTGCCTTGCTCATCGCGATCCTTTTGCCTGATCTTCAGTTTGGGCTGTAATATTGGGCTGTAAATGTGTGGAACAAGAACTCGATGTGCGGTTGGTGTCTCCCAAAGTCACAGCAGGACGTCACTGACTTACAGGAGACTCTGAGGAGAGTCATGGACTCTAGTCGCTCTACAGCTGCTCTTCGGGATCGCGAGCCAGGCCCATGGGAACCATGAAACTACTCCTCGCTAGGCTCTAGCTAAGCAACAACTGTCGACGCATAGACCCACGATGGCTTTTTTCTGATTTTTCTGATTATTCTGATTATTCTGATTATTTCTTTTTTTTTCCTTTTCTCAACGGCGTCATGTACGTAACCAATACGGGTCATAGGCCTGAGGGTCGACATCATGCAACCATCCATTGCAACTCCTGGTCTTTTGGTCTTTTGGTCTTTTCGTCTTTTTGCCTTAAAAGGCTTGTCGACAATTGGCTGGTCACTTTCCGACTCATGAACGCTTTTTTCAAGTGCTGAATATTAGCTAAAGCTGCTAGACTACACAGCTGCTACAGCTAGTACTGTACAAAATATATGACATGTGTGAAAATATTTCATACATATGGCCCTCCCACCCCGAATTAATCGTCAAGACGCACATATGGGCAAGTCGGAAATTGCCTAGTTAAGCGTTATATGAGCGATTTCCAAGTCCGCCGTTGACGATATTAAGGCCCAACGCAACAGCGACTGATAAAATTGAACATGATCCGGTCGGCAGGCAGACCTATCTAACTGCTAAGAGGTTCTCAGCTACCTGAGCTACGTACTAGGTAGCTAGAGCGCTGAACGGTCTGCGGTCTGCGGTCTGCGGTCTGCGCACATGAATACCTCTAAACAAGTATCTTTTAATTCATTTCTTTTCGTATCGATATCGATCAGTCTTGAAACTCAAAAAGGCACCAAAGAAACCAAAAACGCTAAAGACTAGAGCACTAAATTATTACAATACAGTTACTACAGTACGCTCGTCGCTTACTATGCCATGAAGAATCATGAGGGACTGGACTGGTCCCTCTATAATCGCTATATTATAGACGAGCAAATTCTGGACCAAACGTCATGTGGTCTAGGCTCATCGATATATCGATCTTAGCGACCGCCTTTACATGTCTCGAAACCTTGGCCATGGGCCTTGATGCGAGGCCCATGACGTCGCGAGTGCAGAGGAATGAAAAGGCAAGAGATCTCTTGGAGCCGGGCGTTTTGAAGGCGATAAAAAAAAAAAAACGAGATTGTGCTCGACGACAAGTTAGCTGGGGGGCACTACAGCTGTGGGCAGGTAAATATTTTGTCGGTTTACTTTACGTTTTACAAGAGTCTTACGAGTTTTGCCGTTTTGCGATCGATCCCATTCTCATTCGTGCTGAATCGTCGTATCGATTGCAAGAGTATATCTATACCGGTGGTAGAGTTTTTTGCGTGAGGTTTTGGGTGTGTGTATTTATCGTGCAAGGCTGAGCAAGACTGCGAAACTGTGAGACTGCGAGGCTCTCCAAGACTGTATGAGGCTCTCCAAGACTGTACGAGACTCAGACTCTCCATGGCTTCACCCTCCCAGACCTTCCAAGACCTGACCAAGCCTGTGCCAGACTCTACATAACAGACTTTAAAGTGTGTTATTTAAAGTGTGTTATGCTTATTGCTCAAACAAAATTAAAATTGCATGTTTTATAAAATGGCAATAAATGGCTGGCAAGTTCAACCGAGGACGGCCCTGGGCATTTCTTTGGTTTTTCGGTAGTTAGTTACTAGTTACTGAGTTCATTTAGAGGGGGTCTATTAAAGAAAAAAAAAAAAAAAAAAAAAAAAAAACGGTTTTTAATAAAACTTTCATATGCCCTGACAGCCCCCTGCCCTCCCCCTGACGAATGTATAGACTTGTATATAACACGGTACATGTCCAGTTCACTCGCACACCCGAGAAATCGTAATGGTTTGCTGCACTTACCAGTTAGTAGCGAGCTCTAGTAGAATAAGCAGAGCTTTTACAGTGGGGGCACTGGGGGGATCATGCCATGTATTACTGTGCGGGTATGCTGTCGAATACGTGTACTCAGTGTAGAGTCGACAGGTAAAAAATGGTCAAACAAAATGTTTAATTTGAAAAAAAAAAGGCTTCTCCAAAGCAGAGAAAAAAGGACGAGAAAAAGGACGAGCAAAAAAAGAAGAAACGTACGGCTGCGCATGAACCAGTTAGAAGCCAGAGAGAGCCATGTGTAGTTTCTTTTTTTCATTTTGTTTTGTTCTCATAGCACAGCAGCTACAGCTAAGCAGAGCAGCAGCTGCATGAGAGCTGATTCCAGTAATAAAAAGCCGGAATATTTGTGCTGAGCTCCGAGACCGAGATTTAAAGAAAGAGTTCAGGACGTCTCGTCGTGTCTAGGGCTTGTGCAAGAGATTTCAAGAGATTTCAAGAGATTCCAAGAGATTTGGAGATATTCTCGATGGGCAAAGAAGCGGTCTAGACACTTCTTACGCGCACAGACAGAAAACGATCTTGAATATTCCCAATATCAATTGTCGTTACCAAAAAAAAAAAAAAAAATCAGGTGTTTTTTTTTTTTATAAATTTTGGAAATGGACTATATAAAGCTTATAAGGTTAGACAAAGGTTAGTTTGGGGAGCTAGCTAGCGCTGGACTAGGCTATAGTAGCAGACTTGGGCTCTGGTAGTCTAGCGAATTATAACTATGCCTCAGTGATTCGAAGCAGCTATAGAGAGAAAAGGAAAAAGGAAAAAGGAAAAAGGAAAAAGGAAAAAAAGGACAAAAAGAAAAAAGGTCATTTTAATTAAATTTAATATTTCCAAACAGCCTATAGGTCTACTGTAGTAGTGATCCAATTGCTGGCAACATTTTTCCATAAACTAGAAAAAGAAATTACAACCTAAACTTAAAAAAGAAAAATCTATTTCCAGACAACGTCGGTCGTCTAGCCTACAAGCAAAAAGAAAGGAGAAGGGTTACTTACCACCTGAAGTGTCAAAGCTTTTTACAGGTCTAGAACACAACATTGAGCTTGATGTTGTTAAAATTCTTTTACACCGCAAGGGATTACAGTCGATGGAAGCTAACCATGTTTTAACCGCGGTCTGTGCACTCAACTTTCAAGAAAGTTGTTTCAAATCGACTCTTAAAGTGCGTACTCGCTACCAATTGAAGTGTGTTAGAGGCCTGGTCAGAGATCTCAAAGTAACCAACTCAGTCAATTGCTTCAGTCAATTGCTTCTGTCAATTGCTTCTGTCAACCCTTCCATGAATCAGCGTCCATTTGAGTTGCTGGCTTTAATGTTCATTTCGCTCGCTAGTACTGACTCCGTCGGAGATCGCTAATCAATTGTTAACGCTCTATCTTTTTCGGATTTTATCTCTTTCGGATTTTATCTTTGCCGGACTTGAGAGTCGACCTGCTATCAAGTACTGTACGTAGCATACATCAACAACTGAACAACTCAGAGTCTCCCTGTTCCAGAAATGCTGGCCAAATGTAAAGTGTACCCGCTATTTCGCGTTATGGAGACTCGGACTTGCGAGAGAGAGCGAGAATTCGGGACAAAACGAAAAAAAAGAAATTTATTTCCAAGAAATGAAAATTAAACATATTAATATTGCAATTAAAAGATGAAAAAGGTTAAAAAACTGAAAAAAACTAAAAAAACTAAAAAAACTAAAATAACTAAAAAAAAAAACCAATATTAAAAGACCGCCTGCTGTTGGTTGAAATCATCATCCAAACAATTCATGACATGGACCCCTAGGAACTCATCATGTTTCGTCTTCATAACGTACGGGCCCAACTACTCGTCAATTGGGGGCAACTTAATGTCTAATTAACATGTACAATTCTCTGTTAGGTCACCAGTTATCAGGGACCCATCAGGGACCCATCAGAATTGAGCCATTACACGCAGGGTCAAGTGTCTCTGCCACTCTTTTACTCATTCACGACATGTTCTCCGATCAAACGGTCTACTTCATAATGAAGTTCATATACCATCAGTACGTGCCAGAGTCTGCCAGACACCAATTGGTAACAACGTCCAAGCCTCAACTACAACTGCCTACAGTGCACACACCCAACAGTAGCTTCACAATCTGCAGCCCCATCTCCCGCTTCATGTGAAAATGATCTTTTTTTTTTATTATCTTTCTGCTTAGACTAGTAGTAGCTAGACTCTAGCTAAATAAATAAAAAATACTAAAATAAAACTAATATACCAGGTCTTTGGCGGTTAACTTTCATGTCCTGTAATTAATCCGAATGCATGTGTGTCTCCATATTGCACTTTTTTTTTTTTTTTTTTTTTTTTTTTTTTTTTTTTTTTTTTTTTTTTTTTTTTTTTTTTTTTTTTTTTTTTTTTTTTTTTTTTTTTTTTTTTTTTTT
>JAJMKT010000607.1:0-10000 GCA_030563985.1 Geotrichum restrictum
TTGCCCCATCGATAACACCATCTCTAACGACTATCACCGTTACCAGCCCTAGAGACCATTTAATGAAGTAAGCTGCTCCTGGAGTCCTTGTATTGTGTCCTGATAACACTGCTAACGCTGCCAGGTTTTATATCGATGATCTCCCCGTGCTGTTTCCGTATCCACGGATCTATCCCGAGCAATACACATACATGTGTGATATCAAACGGACGCTCGACGTGGGCGGCAATTCCATTCTAGAGATGCCTTCCGGGACAGGCAAAACTGTTTCTCTGCTGTCCCTAACGGTCGCATACCAAATGCACTACCCCGACCACCGCAAGATCATCTACTGCTCACGTACAATGTCCGAGATTGAGAAAGCACTAGCCGAACTCCGCAACCTAATGGAGTACCGTACAAACCACCTCGGGCACGCCGAAGAGTTTCGGGGCCTTGGCCTCACAAGCCGAAAAAACTTGTGTCTGGAACCCGACGTGCGGCGGGAAAAAAAGGGAGTCGTGGTGGATGAAAAGTGTAGGTCAATGACGTCTGGTATCTCAAAAGCGAAAATCGCCGCCGGTGACACTACCGCGAAACTCTGTGAGTTCCATGAAAATTTGTATGACCTCGAACCGCATAACCTCATCCCGTACGGCGTTTACACCTTTGAAGACTTGCTCAAGTATTGCGAACAAATCAAAACCTGCCCGTATTTTACGGTCCGCCGAATGATGCCGTTTTGTAACATCATAATCTATTCGTACCACTACCTGTTGGACCCCAAAATTGCCGAGCGCGTGTCACGAGAACTGTCAAAGGACTCTATTGTCATTTTCGATGAGGCCCATAATATCGATAACGTCTGTATCGAGTCCCTCAGTGTAGACCTCACGGAGGAATCTCTAAGGCATGCGGCGAGAGGTGCGGCGTCCCTGGGAAGAGAGGTTGATAAGGTGAAATCGAATGACGCGGAAAAGCTGCAGTTTGAGTATTCAAAGCTGGTCGAAGGCCTTCGCGCTGCAGAACAGGCGCGCGAGGAAGATTTGTTCATGTCCAACCCAATCCTTCCCGACGACTTGCTAACCGAAGCAGTCCCGGGCAACATCCGGCGGGCAGAACACTTTGTAGCGTTTCTGAAACGATTCATTGAGTACCTGAAAACGCGAATGAAGGTTTTGCATGTCATTTCGGAAACTCCAACATCATTTTTGCGGCATTTGAAAGAATTGACTTATATCGAAAAAAAACCGCTTCAATTCTGTACAGAACGGCTCAATTCGTTGGTGCGTACGCTCGAGCTGACTGAAATCGAAGACTTCACGGCTCTTAAAGAAATCGTCACGTTTGCTACGCTCCTATCGACCTACGAAGAAGGATTCGTGCTCATCTTGGAGCCTTTCGAAACTGATCAGGCAACAGTACCCAACCCCATTCTTCATTTCTGCTGTCTGGATGCCTCAATTGCAATCAAACCCGTATTTGAGCGGTTCAGCTCTGTCATTATTACCAGCGGTACAATATCGCCGCTGGACATGTATCCCCGTATGCTCAACTTTGACACTGTCATCCAAGAATCGTATGCCATGACACTTGCTCGACGCTCGTTCTTGCCCATGGTGGTCACAAAGGGGTCGGACCAAGTGGCCATCTCATCCGGCTTCCAAATCCGTAACGACCCCGGAGTAGTGCGCAACTACGGAAACCTGCTCATTGAATTTTCCAAAATCACCCCCGACGGCATGGTAGTCTTTTTCCCATCCTACTTGTACATGGAAAGCATCATCAGCAGCTGGCAAACCATGGGCATCCTTGACGAAGTCTGGAAGTATAAATTGATCTTGGTCGAAACTCCCGATAGCCAAGAAACCAGTCTCGCGCTGGAAACGTACCGCACGGCGTGCAGTAACGGGCGAGGGGCGGTCATGTTCTGTGTCGCGCGAGGAAAAGTATCCGAAGGGATCGATTTTGATAACCAATACGGGCGCACAGTGCTCGTCATTGGCGCTCCTTACCAATACACCGAGTCCCGAATCCTAAAAGCGCGGCTTGAATTTTTGCACGAGCACTACAATATCGAGGAACGTCAGTTTTTGTCCTTTGACGCTATGCGGCATGCAGCCCAGTGCCTGGGCAGAGTCTTACGTGGAAAGGACGATTATGGGGTCATGGTGTTGGCTGATCGCCGGTTTAAGAGTAAGCGGTCGCAGCTTCCCAAGTGGATTTCGCAGGCTATTTTGGATGGTGATGTGAATTTGTCGACGGATATGGCTGTGGCCTCGGCTAAGAAGTTTTTGAGAACTTTGGCTCAGCCGACGAACCCGGCTGATCAGGATGGTATAAGTGTATGGACGGTAGAGGATCTGGAAAAACACCAGCGCGACAAGAATAGAGATAAGCGCACTAACTATACCTTAGCAGCTAATGATGACGAGATGGATATTTCTTAGTAGCAACATCCCTCCCTCACTCTCTGAGAGCTCCCCCAAAAGTAATCAACAATTATGTTTCTCTTATTTATATTTTTTTAATTTTATTTGTCTGTTTTTTTTTTTTTTTTTTTTCATAGACTACTAGTATATAGACCAAGTACAAACTCCTTTATTCAACGAATCGCTTTAATCCTCCTCCATTCTATCCCCATCCTCCTCCTCATCTTCCTCACCCTCCACATTGTCGTTTTCACCCACATCGACCTTGAATTCCAGTTCGCGATCCACATCGTAGTAAGAATCACACATACACCACACCGAAACATTATGGGTGCCTGCATCGGGGATTGTGAAATCCAGCTTGACGTTCTGGCTCGCTTTCGACAGCGTAACACGCTTGATTCCATACAGTTTGTTGGTTCCTGCTTCTCCGAAAACAACCCACCAAGTTTCTCTTTTGGGGAATGTGTAATGCTGTGACTCAACGTTGAGATCTACGGCACCCGCCGCATCATCTTCTTCATCTTCATCCACCTCACGGTCAATCTTGACAATAATGGAAGACGGCTCCTCCGCGACAATTGCCTCGTCTTCGAGTTCATACGAAAGCTCAATATTCGGGTACTTGTTGACAAATTTCACAATAGATCCTAGACGAGCGTCTGTGTCCTCCATATCCAAAATGCGCTCTCGCACTGCGTCATCTTCAATCATCAAGAAATCGTAGACCGAATTGACTCCTTCCACTTTGCACCGCTCAATGATCTCGCTCGAGAAAAATGGAATCTGCTTCAATGAGCTGTCCTTATTCCACATGGCCTGCACCACCATTTGACTCAGGTCCATGGCATATGTTGCGTTTAAGTGACCCTCTCCAGAAAGCACGTCCACACAACCAGCCAGAAGCGACATAATTTTGCCCACCACAAACCCTTGATCGGCTGCCAAGTCTGGTGGAAGTGACATTCTAGACAAGTGTGCTTGTAACAACACAAATGCTTTAAACCGTGGCGAGCTGTATGACACCTCTGAAATCTTCACAGGGCAGTGGTTATATATACGCTGGAGCAGCACATCTTCGTGGTTTCGAATAGGCAGTGATTCAAACTCCTCGGCAGACGTCACAATCTCCATTAAACTCTTCAATCTCGTCTTTTCAGTCAACGAAAGAGTAAAAGTCTGCAGAGAAACGAAGGAAATGTTGTGATATGATGCAATGATGGCACCGTTCAGAGGGTCAATTACATCTCCTTCATCGTTTTCTTCAATTTCAATCATATTGGCTTCAACCAGCTCATCCAGCGTGTTCTCAATCAATTCAGACAGGTACTCACTGATACCTTGAGGAGTCGTATCCATCAATCCGTAAAAACTAGGGTTGGCCGATAGTCTCCGGTAAAAGTAAGAATACGTCAACCAATCGATACAGCCGCTTTTGCTGTCAATCACCTGCTCACTGATCTCGGTCACAAACGCGTCTCGGAGCGATAGGTTCAAGTGACTTTCAATAGGCAGTGCCTCATTCAGAAACTTGCGATAGTACTCTCGCTTAGACGTGTTGGTGAGAATTAATGCCTTGCCAACTTCGTCCTTACCAAGTCGGTTGGCATGGCCAATCATCTGTAGCAGTTCACTAATGGGATAATCAACATAGCGATGCTCTTGACCCTCGTAAATTTGTGTGCCCATAACAACAACCAATTTGGCAAGAGGACCAGACCAGCAAGTGTCACGAGTAGCAAGGACAACCTGAATAGCTCCCCTGGAGAACAGTCTTTCGACAATCAGTCGATCAGATTTGGCCATGTACGGGTAAAGAAATCCAATTCCATTTTCCAAACTTTCTTTGAGAGACGGGTCTCCGACTTTATCAAGGGCAGGCTGAAGATGTTCAAGGCTGATTAGTCTAAACGTATCCTCATTATGGTCTGCATATGAAAGTCTCACTAAATCCTGGCTCGTAGCAATGCACTGCTTTCGATCATGGACATAGATCAAGGATGCTTGACCATCTGCTAGGTTTCGTACTGCATGATAAGTAGGGTGCGCCATAGCTATCATCAAAGAGGGGTGATGAGGAATACTAAACGATTGTAAATGAACCTCCAGGGGTTGCTGGCGCTCTTTTGGCGAAAAGTTGAAGATAGAATGCGACGTAGCGCCCAGCCATTGGCCAATATCTTTAGCATTGGCGAGAGAGACACTTAGTGCGACAATGCGCAAGGGAGTTTTGAGCTCAAGCGACGCCAAGCGCAAACGGGAAGCAATAACTTCATAAACATGTCCGTTCAAGCCGCCCAAAAGATGGATGTCGTCAAGGATGGCAAAAGATACTTCCTTCACCGCCTTTCTCTTAAGCCATTTGCGAGAAACAATATCCCATTGACTGGGAGTAGCCAAAATAAGATCAGAATCATCAAGTAATCGAATATCTGCTGCAAGCTCACCAGTAAACTTACTAATAGTTTTACCGCCCTTTAGAGAGCTAAATCGCTGTTGCCAGTCAGACAGCCTTTCGTCGACCTGTTCCTGAAACGGCGCGACATAAATGGCCTTCCCAGAAGATTCATTTTTCCAATGTCTCAGCAGAGCAATTTCTGCGCATGCTGTTTTGCCATTTCCGACAGAAGCGCCCACAAAAACATTGTCATCAGTGTTATACAAAGAGTGAAAAGCTTGTGTTTGAATCTTGTTAAAATTCTCCCAAGGAAAAATATCGGTAAATTCGGGATCGTTTAAGGCAGAGACAGGAGTGGGTTGGAGATCGTAAATAGGCGTTGGTGCAGGGAATTTTTGGGGTACAATAAGTTTCTTGAGAGACAAAGCAACGCGAGTCTCGCAATGCAGCCACTTTTCTGAGATCAAAGAGATGAAATAGTTTGGTGGGGTTGGGTCAGAAATAGGCACTGTAAATTCCACGACGTGCTCATCGTGCAAATAGCGTTCTCTTAGAGCAAAATGATCGCTGAACAAAATAGATTCACCATCACAGTCCTCAACGAGAATAAGAAAGGATTCCACTCCTCCGTGGATGCTCTTGTCCCATTCAGTAAACAGGGCCGTAATCACAAGCTCGATCTTGAGCAAACTAGGCGTAATGGGCTGATAATGAGCATCAATGGCTAGGCGGGGAAACTGCTGGAGAAGATTGAAAACAAGCTTTCCTGCCTTCTCCACGCGAATAACTTGGCCAACTTCGGCAGCATCAGTCAGGTCAAAGTATTTGGACCATGGCAACTGTGAAGCTTCGGTCTTCTTCACAACATCAGGAGGGCAATGGGGGAATTGCCTAAAAGGCGAATTAGAAAGCCAGATTCGTCGTTCAACCATTTTACAGATATCAAGAGTCGTTCGGGTAAGTGACGCCCACCCTTTTCTTAACGCAATCTCATAAATAGCTCTCAGCAAACGGCCTGCAGATTGAGTAATGTATACCATGTCAGCCATCAATGCGAACCCATCTAGTTTAAGACGAGATATGTAGGCTTGGAGAAGAATATTAATTTTGGCGGCAGGCTCCTCGACAGTCTCCTTGATAGGGATAGGCGCCTTTTCTAGCAGCTTTGCCAGCTCCAGCTTCTCCTCTTGCCGAACAGGTATGAAGCGGAACTCTTCAGATAACGAAAAAATTCTGAAAATTTCAATAGGTGTGAGAAATGGTTTTAAGTTCTGGTTGTAGGTAGTCATGGATGTGTGTGAAATGTAAAAGTGAGAAGCAATGCGACCAAGGTCAGTAGATTGTACACGACCTGTTACAGCATCATACTTGACAAGATTATTGTCCTGCAAAATTGTCAGTGCCGAATGCGACAAGTCGAGTCGCTTCAGAATTAAGGCAGGATCATCTGCATATTCGGCACCTACACGGTAGACCTTTGGAGACTTCAACATCCGCACATACAGATAAGTATATCCAAGCCATTGAATGGCGTCGTCTCTGGTTCTTATCGTTCCTAGACTAACTTCAGCATTTAGATTATCAATCAACTTAGACATGAGCTGACTCTCAATGGGCAAACTCGCATTGATAAGGGACATGTAGTAATTCAGCTCAGAATAGGCAGTGATGATAACACCGTCACCAGATTTGTCGTACTTAGGTCTACCAGCACGACCAAGCTAAAAAACGTTAGTATAAATTGGAAAATAAAAAAAAAAACAATGAAGAAAATTTTGACTCACCATCTGCAGTACATCCTGTGGAGACAATTCAGCCCATCGACCTTTTTCGGGGGAGTAGACTTGAGTTCCTTTGATAATTACAGTATGAGCAGGTAAATTAACACCCCACGCAAGTGTCGCAGTAGAAACCAAAACTTGAGCACATCCAGTTCTAAATACTTCCTCAGATGAAGCACGATCAGCACGCGATAATCCGGCATGATGAATAGCAAAACCAGTAGGAAGCAAATCTTTCAAATCAGTGTTCTGGACAACGTTGCTCTCAGCTTTGAGAATTTCAGAAGCCTTAGCATCACTTCTCAAAAATCTGTTCAGAGTACCTTCTTCAGCTGCTTTGTCGCGCAGATATCGAGCTGTCTTGGCTGTTTCTTTTCGAGAATGGACAAAAATAATAACTTGGTGTTGACCAGCGTATTGCATAACCTTGTCGTAGCAGGCATCATTCATAGCTTGATAACGCTTGATGGCTTTCTTTTCAGTGATACCAATGAAGCACTGAGCTAGCGGACATGGACGGAATGTGGCATCAAAGAAAAAGAGACCTTTCTTGAAGTCAACTCGAAGGAATCTCGCAACATCCTTGTAATTTGGCAAAGTTGCAGAAAGTCCAACTAATCTTACAGTTTCACGAGTGGCAAGCTCGCGCCTAATAGTTCTCGCGACGATGCTTTCGAGGACAGGCCCTCGCTCATCGTGAAGTAAATGAATCTCATCGATGATAATGAGTTTTACCAAATTAGTGTAACTGGTATCAGATGATTTTCTTGTAATAACATCCCATTTTTCAGGAGTGGTTATAATCATTTGAGTCTCTGAAATTTGCTGCTTTGTCAAGTTTCGATCACCAGTCAATTCAGCAACTTTGATACCGTAGGGCTTCAGTTTCTCACCAAATTCTCGCACTTGTTCCTGTACCAGGGCTTTAAGCGGTGAAATGTATACAACTTTGAAAGCGTCAAGATCAATTTTGTTGGTTTCAAGATTAAGATAATGGGATATAGTTTCAAGGATCGTTAAAAGTGCGACATTAGTCTTACCAGCACCAGTGGGGGCACAGAGTAATAAATTTTCGTCTGACTCAAAAGCGGAAGGAAACACTTTGGATTGAACTCGGTTTAACGATTTTGTTCCCTTGAATGCCACATGTGCCCAGGTTGGGAGGCTAGAAACTAACACCAGAGGATCGCTCTGTGGAGGTGAAATAGGCGGAGGAACGTTGTACTCTTCATAAGTTTTGGTTTCTGATTTAGTAGTTCCCTTTGGAAGTGAGATTTTGCCAACGGTATTCAAATGGCTTCCTTGTTCAAAAATGTAGCTGTCTAAATCCACAATCCGGGGTTCCCTCATTCCATTTGCATGGCCCTCTTCCAGAGCATTTTCCATTGTAATATCCGTGTCGCCCTCTGAGGATTCAAACTTACTCGTTTTGCCATATAACTCATCTAGAAAAGCATTGAAACCACTGTTGATGATTTCCTTTCGAACAGATTCTTTTTCAATCTCGCCCTCAGCCTTTGCAAGTCTTGTTAGCCATACAAGCTTAGATCTGTTCTTGCATAACAATTGAACTAACTCATGGTGCTCAAAATCGAAAGCTTCCATAATATCATTTTCAGCTTGGCCCAAGGAAACATCAGATGTCAAAATATCAAATACAGCAGATGCTTTTTCTTGTGCAACAAGGGAATCAGTGAAAATTTTACCAATCTGTCGTTGGATCCAAAATGCATCAATTTCGTGAGCAGGGATGTGGTTTTGCTTGTCTTCAATATTTCCTGAATTGGCTTCTATCACTTCGGATTCTTCCTTTGCAGCAAAAGATGTATATTCGTCGTTGCCGTCGGATTTCTCGCCTGCGTCACTTTCGTACCCATTATTTTGTTCATCTTCGCTATCCATTTCAATACCATCGTCGTCATGGCCCTCAAAAGTGACAGCAACTCCTAGTTCATCGTCGATTTTATTTTCTGTGGCTTCTGATTTGAAATCAGCATTTTCGTAATCAGTTATTCTTCGGCATAAATTTGCTAGTTGATTGTACTTTTCGTTGGATATTTTAACACCTGTGATGTCCTCGATTTCACGTTTTTTATCAAAGTCTTTAAGCACGTCGTCCTTAATTGTCACCACCACGAGGTCTGCGGCAGATCTAACAACATCATGAGAGACATCTTCGAGCATTGACTGAACTTCGGACATAACAAGATCAAACACTTGTCGAGTTTCTGGAGTTTGTGGGAAATATGTCAAGCCCTCAATATCATTTGACGACGTGAGCAGAGAAGAGTTACTCGACTCCTGTTTTTTAGATCTAGTCGGATTACTTGAAGAAACAGATGTCTTGAGCTGAGAGTCTTTTGCGTCCTCGGGAGCTTTCGAGCGCGAAACGCGACTGCCCATGTCTCGAACATTGATCTTGCCTACGAGAGACTCCGGATTTCCAGTAGTGTCATCTGAGGGGCGACTCACAAATCTCCGATCCACTGAAAGGACCTTATTTGACATAGCATCACTAGATTAGATGTTAGTTGACAGATGGTGAAGCGCGTCGCATGTATACGTACTATTTATATTGAGAATTGTCGCGTTCAACCATTATAAGATTTGTTAGGGCGGTATATCACCACAGACGAATAAATAATGCCAAAGACTGAAAAGAAATCAAGGAGTTGAAGGTTTGGAAGACTTAAATTTCAGACAGACGCGAAGGTAGCTTGGGGTGAATTTTCTAATGAATTTTTTGGTGGTTGCCACTGCAAGCCGGCGTTGGGAGAATCACTTACCCTACCTGATTTGAAAACTTCGATACGAATAAAATGAAGAAAATTTAGAACGAATATAGTTCAAGTCTATAACTAAAATAAGCCTTCGCAATGAGAATCACAGAACTGTAGACTTCGTGATTGAAAAAAGATCTGTCCGTGAAGTCAAGTTACACTAACATCGGTTAGGTAAAAATATGACAACCAAGGGATTCGAACCCTTGCCTCCGGAGAGATAAGGACCTTAACCTTACGCCTTAGACCAACTCGGCCAGATTGCCTTGCGAGATATACCTTTATTTTTTGGTTAATTTTATTTAGAAGTTTCAGAAATACCGATAGTAACATGCCACATAGCGAAAACCCACTCCTTTATGAATTTTTTTGGCTCGAAAGAGACGGGTTTTAACATAGAGGCCTTGGGCTGTGTAAAAAGCAGCAAGGGGCGGGAATTCTCAGAGTGAAGCGGGCTAAATTTATGGTTATACGACTACTAGCGAAAAAAGTTAGAAATATTGTTTTATACTGTATCAAGTAAAGCCATATGGCACGAATAAAATATTATCTCTCTCTCTCTCGAAAACCCAAGCAGCAAGGGGCGGGGATTCTCAGAGTGAAGCGGGCTAAATTACGGTTATACGACTA